>JAQFVV010006300.1:2270000-2532500 GCA_028023455.1 Epiperipatus broadwayi
AAAATATCTATATTTGGCTCACTGATATTAAAACAGAAAGTGTTCTATGAGTGAGCATGGCTCAGACAAACACTAAGCTATTTCAACATCCTGGGACTTCATTTTTCAAATGCTAGTTTAATTCACTATTATTTGGCTTCATTGTAAGTACATTTTTCTCTAGAATAATACATTAAACATGCAAAAATTTCGATTATATTTTAATGTTTATATATATATATATCACTAGATGGAGTTTACCAATAGCTCTAAACAAGCTTTCTTTTTATAAGTGCCGAAAGAGAAATGCAAGCTTAAAAGCAAGTTACGAAATTTATGACTTGTTTTATGTGTGTGTGCACGTGCGCATATTTGAGTGTATATGTGTGTATATGAGAAAGAGATAATGAGAGTATTCAGAAGAGGCAATTTAATATTTTTTTCATCATTTTAATAGCTGACTAATATATGTAGTTTAGAAATATTGTGAAATTCATTTTATTGCTTATATATTTGCTTTCCGTATAAAAACTTAATTTCTACATCTATATATATTAGGTGAAGTCATATCTTATAAAATATGGATATCTTCTGGAAAACTTTTTTCAACAGGACTTATCAATGGCAAATAAAGCTTTCAAGATGGCACTTCAATCCTTTCAAAGATTTTCAGGAATTTCTATTACAGGTAACACTTTTGAAATGAAATCTAAAACTTATATATATTGTAATGGGCATACATGCCATTACATTCTAATAAATATAAATAAAATTAAAAATAAAAGTTCGCAAATAAAAACTTCTTTTTTAAGAATTAAAAATTGAAAGTTAAAAGTCATCTAAACTTTATATATATATATAATCGCACAGATGAAAAATTATTAAAAGAAAACTTTATAAATAAAAAAAAGTTTTAAAACTAAATTTTCAACAAAAACTTAAAAAGATTTAAAGATAAAAATATATTTTTAAGAGTGTACAAATTTAATTAATTCTATTGTATAAAATGGAAATGATTATTCTAATTAGTACAAGTGAACTAACCTTTGGGAATTTCAAAATGTATAATTAAAAATCAGATAGGAGAGAAAAAATGATGGGAACAGAATGACTAATAAAAGAAATCCTTTGGGAAACGGACCTCAACGAAAAGACCATCATCGTCATGATGTAATGTCCACTGGATCTGAAAGTTTACAATAAAAAGTTTGGAAATAAACAAAAAAGGAAGAGATGTGAAAGCAGAGGTGTGCTATATGTGTTAGTGCAGAGAGAGTTGAAGGTGAAGGGATTGAAAAGATGCACTCTTCAATTTCTTCAGTTTTACTAAAAAAAATGAGAAAGAAAAATGACAAATTGTTTTCCTATATTGCGGACCACAGGACATCAGGGCCTGGAAAAAAAATACCAGCTACAATAAAGGACCAATAGCTAACTGCATACTAATCTCCTCAGGACGGTGTGGGAATTCACATTCCAAATTACAAGCAACTAGAAAATGTGGACTTTTTAAAACCATAAGAACTTTAGATAATTCATGAACATTAAGTATAAAACTTCCCCAGTATTTCAATTATAAAAATAGAATCCTATCTGACCAATGTAAATTATTATAAATAATTAATTTTATTTGATGTAATTTTTTTAAATCATTTCCATTAAGTTTTTTTTTTTTTTATTCTTTTAAATTTTTATTATGATTTTTTTTTGTTAAACTAAACTTAATAAATGTTAAATTTAAGTCGGGCATGAATGGATGCATAGATTTGTAAAGTTATATTAGTTTAATTAAGGAAGGATTAATCTTAGGTTATTTGTTTTGTAGTTAAATTGGGTTAATCGATTGGATATATTGGTATAATTAGTAAATGTAGTATGAAGGTCTGCTACATGCAGGATCAGATGATATGCCACACTTGGGCAAAATAAATCCCATTTCATACTGTCCATCGGAAGTAGATGTATTCCCTGCTCCTTGGATCACCCCATTAGCCTATGGAATGGGATAGTAAGACAGCAAAAAGGATCTCAATCCCTTCCTATGGAGTTTTTTTTTTTATTGTTCTTCTTGCCAGACAGATGTAACATTCCTGTACTGTATGAGAGACAATTTCTTCTCTTTAACCATGCTGTTCAGATGCGCATTCTTGACAGTATGGTATTGTGCTGTCATATTTATGCTGTGTTGAATACATCAATGTATCAGATGGATTGACATTAATTTGACTGTGAACTTTTGGCCTAAGGTTAAATAAGGGATAGAATATTTTCTTTTCAAATGCAATCTATGTAGTCTATCCATACTCAACATTAATAAAATATTAAATTCATCTGTGCAAACTTCTAAAATAAAATAAAAAAGTTAAATTGTGAATTAAAATATAAAGTAAAGTTATAATGTTTTATAAAAAAAAAAGAATTAAAGTTAGACTAAAATAATAATGCTAAATTTTATATATGTTTAATAAATATTTGTGTGTGTTATTACTGGCAGTGGCTTCTCTTTTTTTTTAATATTGAAAATATACTTTAATAAGAATTTATATTTCATAAATCTCTGCATCTCCATGAGCTAGTGGCATGGGCTGACGGCTGGAATAATAATATAATACAAAATAAAATTGGATTTTTAACATATGTATCTGCCTACTATAAAAATTTTCCAGGTTCAAATAGCCTGGTAGAACTCTGTATGGCTGATACAGTGAGACCTCTGATTTCCCAACCGTTATAATATATATATATATATTATATTTAATGTTTTCACAGTTGTATTGTATAGATAAATTAATAGATTTTGGGCTGAATCATGTATTATTTTCTATTACAAACTGATATATTGACAGACTAGCATCTGCCATTATAAAGGTTAACTTTCAAAAGTTAACCTTGATAATGGAGGATGCTAGTCCATCGAAATATCAGGTTGTAATGAAAAATAATACATTGTTCAGCCCAAAAACTATTAATATATCTATCAAAATCATCCCAAATTCCCATTTAAACCAGACTAGCCAAGAAAATAAATTTTAAAATACTACCAATAATCTTACTGCTGCAAGCAGACTTCTCAAGTGTACAGAATTACAAAATAACAACATATTTAAACGAAACATTACCCACCCCACTTACTTCCCTACACCCTCAATATTAAAACAACTTTTAAATAAGTTAATTGCTTCAGAATTATTTTTTTTTAATAATAAAGATTCTTTAATTCTTCCTTTTTATTTCATTTCTCTCAAAGAAGACAACCTTAGCTTCATCAAAATTAATAGTGTGACCTGTGTCTTTTTCATGGCTATATAAAACAGAATTAAGGTACATAAAAGTAGGGTTAGTAAGAAATATCTTGGTTATGGTTTATTTATCTGTGAAAAAGATACATACCACACTATTAATTTTGATGAAGCTAAGGTTGTATTTTTTAAGAGAAATGAAATAAAAAGAAGAATTAAAAAATCTTTATTATTAAAAATTTGTCATTGTGAAACAATTAACTTATTTTAAAAATATTTTAATATTAAGGATATATGTAAAGTAAGTGTAATTGTGGGTAATGTTTAATTTAATTAGCATGCTTTTAATTATTATATATATATATATATATATATATATATAAACAAAAAAATAAAGACTTATAAATCCAATAAATAATATAATATTTCAACCAGAGGACTGGTTTTCATCAGAAAGAAAAAAAAAAAAAACACAGTAAAATGGCGATAATCAAAAATTACAGATTTGGTAAAAGATTAAAAATTTAATAAAACCCTCCTGATTGCATAAGAATAAAGATAGACCGGTTTCAAAACATTTTAACTTACCGAATCATTCAATTGATGATTTAAAAGTAGTGATTCTTCAGGAAGGTTTTTCTTCTACAAGGGAGAGGAAACAAAAGGAGAGTTTTTTTATTTTTAAATTCAAGACCTTAGAACCGCATGGATTGAATTTGAACACTGGAACTATTACATCTCTGGGTTACCTGGTCTCCTAAATGATTTCTATATGTGTGTTTTTTATGTGAAAATTTTCTTATATGAGGTTTTTTTATGTAAAGATTGGTTACATGGATGGTTAATATCTGTGTTTAATTGGTTTATAGATAAATAATTAGTTATAAATTATTGTACTTTGCACTAACTATAATTTTTAAAATGTATAAGTATTTTAGTTTTTAATGAATATTAATGTGAGCACAGCTATTTTTTGTATGAGAGCATAGTTTAATTTTTCTATGTATGCACATATGTATATTTTAATTTTTAATTTTGGATTTTTTATTTTTATATTTATTTTAATCTAAATAGAATTTAAGCTTGATTAGGAGGGAATGTAGTTTTTTTTGTTTTGTTTGAATTTTGTCATTGATTGGGTAGATATTCTGTGTTAGATTTTGTGACCAATCAGGGGGGTTTTGTTAAATTTTTAATCTTTTACCAAATCTGTAATTTTTGATTATCGCCATTTTACTGTGTATTTTTTTTTTTTTTTCTTTCTGATGAAAACCAGTCCTCTGGTTGAAATATTATATTATTTATTGGATTTATAAGTCTTTATTTTTTTGTTTTTATATGTATTTCCTTTGGTTAGTTTGTTATATATTAATATTTTGATATATATATATATATGTGTGTGTGTGTGTGTGTGTAAACAAAGTATTTTTTGGATTAAACAGTGTGTTATTTTGTATTAGTTACCAACATTTTGATGAAATAACATCTGGGGTTGTCAAGGGCAAGTTTTTTTAAAAATAACTGTTAGATCTCAAATAATAATGAGATTGTGTATGAGGTAAATAATGACATTAAGAATGAAGTAGTTGAGTATTCAGAATACATCGATTAACAAAATGTTAAAAATATTGTTTTATTTTCAATTAAAAACCATTTACTGAAAGTTAAACTATATATATATATATTTGCTTCATCGTGTGACTTTGTAAATAGTATTAAAAATTTAATGATTAATGAAAATGATATTATTGCTTCATTGGATTTTACAGAAATGTATGGATCTATTGATAGAATGAATTCCATAAAAATAATTGAACATGCATTAAAAAGTATAAGTATTTGTAAATATATGATAAAATTTATTGTTGATTCTTTAAAAAATTTTAACGATAACATTGTTACATCTTTTGAAGGTCAATATTATAAAATGTCTAAAGGTTGGCCTATGGGTCTGCCTGTAGTTGCACAAGTTTGCAATTTCGTTTTATCTACATATGAGAGTAGTATTTTAAATATGTGTACTTTTGGAGATATTAAAATTTACAAAAGATATGTGGTTGATGTTTTTGTTTGTGGAAATACTAATAGTATAAGTTTGCTTGTAGAGGAATTAAATAAGTTGAATGGTTTGAAATGGACTATTGAAAAGGAACAGGACAATCATATTAAATATTTAGATTTAATGATTACAAGAGATAACAGTATATTAAATTATAAACTAATAATTAAGCCACTGCAAAAAAAAAGGATATATAAATTGTAAATCAAAAGCACCAATGATGCATAAGATGGCAAGTTTTAGATCTTCTTTGTTTTGGAATGAAATATTATGTCGTTACCAAAGTGATAAACTGAAAAATATTGAAATATTTGCCAAGGAATTGCTGGATGTTGGTTATAAAATGGAACAAATAAACAATACTTTATGTCAATTTTAAAAAAAGGTTATAATAATTTAAAGGAAATGAAAATTAATAGTAAACAATGGATATCTATTCCATTTATTTCAAATCCACAAGTGAAATTTTTTAAGGATTTATATAAAAATGTGTTTAATGTTTCATTCTACGTTCTAAACAATATTAATAAATTTGTCAATAATTCTAAGGATGTCATACCTGTCAAGCAGGAAAGTAATGTCATATATCAAATTTTTTGTGATTGTATGCTATCATATATAGGTGAATCTAGGTGCAGTATTGAGAAGAGACTGAAGGAGCATGAATTATTAAACAAGCGTGTAAAAAATAATAATAATTGTGATTTAATATCTCCTTCAGTTTTCTTTGATCACAAAAAAACATGTAAATATAAATTTAAATTTGATTTTGAAAATGTGAAAATTCTTCATGAAGAGAGAAACCATAGTAAAAGAAAAATTAAAGAGGCAATTTTTATAAACAGGAATAAAATGCATTTAATAACTCAACAAGCTGCTAACATTAAAATACAAGATTCATGGAATTTGAATTGATGACATTTGCTTCCACTTTTGTTTTTAAATTTAATGGCAGTTGAGGCAGGTTTAAGAAATTAACCAAAAGTACTTCTGCAGATTTAAGGATTGTTTGTAATAGTTTGTAAACCGTTAAATTTATTATTTCAATTATATTACAATTTTGTTTTAATTAATGGACATTTTATTTATTTTACATATATATATATAAGTATAGAGGATTTGAACCCTGATTTTCAAGCACTCTTCAACTATCCACACTATCTCATACAACTGATACACATGACCACACACATGTAGAAAAGATTAATAATCACCAATATATGTATTTTGGTGATTATTAATCTTTTCTACATGCATGTGGTCATGTGTATCAGTTGTATGAGATAGTGTGGATAGTTGAAGAGTGCTTGAAAATCTGAGTTCAAATCCTCTATACTTACAATTGAGCTCCCAGATTTGTGAAGAGTACCTGGTTTTCAAAAATATATATATATATATATATATATATATATATATATATATATATATATATATATATATATATATATAATCATCCCATTATATTATGAATTTGAGCCATCCTATCTGTGAAATAAATATATAAATGTATTAGAGTCTTTTTTTTTCAAAAAAAGTCTACCTAAAATGATACCACTTTGAAACTGTTTGTTATTAGATCCTAACTATCAACACTTAAGCTATCAACAATCTTAATCTATAATCAAGACAACCTCTTTTAACAATATAGGTGGTACTGCCTTTATAAATATTATCTGTTATATTTATGTACACATTAAAGATTGCAACTTGATGAAGGAATATGGATTAAGAATACAAAAAAGTTTAAATAAACCTAATTAATCAGGCAAATATAGCCTATTTTGAAAACAGACTAATAAATAGATAATAATAACTTCCAGATTCTGAAATAAGACTAATAAATAGTCAATTAAAACTTCCAAATTTCATATAAAGTATTTATTTATTAAGACAATATAGCCAATTACTCAAGTCTTTAATAGATTTATAAATATAGGTGATAACAATCGACACTTAAGCTATCAACATTATTAACCAATAGTCAAGGCAACCTCCTTTAACAATAAAGGTGATATCACCTTTATATATAGTCTAATATATTTATATAGACTCTAAAGATTGCAATTTGGCTCAGGAATATGAATTAATAATGTTTAAGAACTTTAAATAAACCTAATTAATCAGGCAAATATACCCTGTTTTGAAAGCAGACTAATAAATAGTCAATTATAACCTCTAAATTCCATATAAAGTATACATTTACTAAGATAATAAAGCCAATTATTCAAGACTTTAATAGATTTATAAATGTAGATGATAAAAATCAACACTTAAGCTATCATCAATCTTAACCTATAGTCAAGGAAATCTTTAACAATATTGAAACACAACTAATCTTAAATTATATCTTAAATATTAAAACACAAGTAATTCAAACAAAGAGAATGAAATTTAAATAAGCATTGATCTTTTCTTGTTTTTAAACAAACATGTTTGCTATTTTTATATAAAGACAAAATAAACATTTGTAATTTTAAGTACTGGTATTATTTTCATATATATAATATTTTATAAAAAAAATATTTATTTAAATTGATGAATAATAAAAAAGAATTTTTTTTTGCATTTACAATTTTGGTTCTTAATTTAGATTTAAATAAAAATGTGTGCATTCATAAATTAATTAATTCAATCACTATTTTTATTTCAAGTTAAATGTAACAACCAAAATTGTGGTTGAAGAAAAAAAATGTATAATTTTGGTGCAATATTATTCATCTCTTTACATAAAAGCACTTCTTTGTAAAATATTTTTATATATATTATTTTTTTATTTTTGAGTTTTAGAATATATTAACAATACTGTCAAATTTATAGTATTTAAAATGAAGTCATGTATATTACAAAATATATGCATTTATGGATGCAGAGTTTTATAAAAGTAACTTTTAGTTCAACAATCAGAAAAACATAAAATTTCACCATTCCTTTATTTTTCTTTCTAATTTAAGTAACTATAAATGTTTTAGTAAATTAATCATGAATTTCAATGAAAGTACATTTTTTCAAAATTATGTATTATTAAAACCTACTGAATTGAAATTAATGTGATTTTGAAATTGACCCTGTCAATAGTTTTAGGCTGAACAATTTGCTATCCTTCTCTGATGTAATGTACTGTCATAATTTCATTGTCATCAATATCTAACATGTTATACAAAATTTAAAGAAAAGTGGGTGATATGATTGGCCCAGACAAACAGAATTTCTAAGATAAATAAAAGTTTTTAGATGAAATACACAGGCTTATATATACCTGTGTATATATATGTAATAGACAGGGTATGAGCACAGACTTTCACATGACCCACCACTCTCCACACTATCTCATAACACTGATACACCTGAACACACATATGTTGAAAAGATAAATAATCACCAAAATACGCATTTCATGCCAAACTAGCAATCATCAGTTGGTCCAGATTACCATCTCTACACATATATGCTACAATTGCTCAGATATATATTAAGATAGCAAATCCTCATACTTTAATGGACAGGCTTCAATGTACTCCACACTCCAACTCTTCAACCATCCATCCAATTGAGAATCTGATGATGGAACGCTCAAAGGTCACCCTTAGGCCGAAATTGAAAATCTGATGATGGAACGCTCAAAGGCCACCCTTATACTATTGTGATAGATATATTTTTTAATAGTGGAAATAAAATCTCATAGTTCTTTTTTAATTATTATTGCAGTTTAAGCAAGAAATGGAAAAAAAAATATTTAAATATTAAAAATTGAGCAAAATTCTGAATAAGTTAGAAGAAATATTATAAATAATAAAGGAATATATATTATTTTAATTTAATATATATATATTGGGCTAAACTACGTATTATTTTCCATTTCATACCGATATTTCAACGGACTAGCATCCGCCATTATCAAGGTTAACTTTTGAAAGAAAAATCGTTAGATATCAAACAATAACGTGACTCAGTGCAAGATGAGAAATGAGATCCAACTTGAAGTAGTTATTTACCTATATCATACAACCATGAAAACATTATATATATATTTTCTTGCTATTAAAAGGTGTGAAGGTTGCCTTGACAGCAGTTAGAAATATTGGTTGCTATATTTACTGTGAATGTTTAGGTGTTTACTGGTTGGAAACTAATTATATATTATAACGGGACGATCCTTTTCAGGACTCGAGGAAGTCGCATCTAGCTGTAGTCGGACTTTGAGTCTTCTTATAGAATGCCATGGATGATGTGATTTAAAATACAATCCAATTCACTCCTCTATTAATAACCTCGTTACTCTCGGAATTCGAGCTCAGAGTAGAAATTGCAATTGACTCTCTTCAGGCATTTCCATAAGTATCCCATAGTAATGATAAATTTAGTATAAGCTATATATAACTTCTTTATAAATATTAAATCATTAAGTTGATTTAACATATATATGCGTGAGTATGTATATTTATAATTATTGGTTTTATAAAACGACTAAATAAAATAAACATTCGAGACCTGTTTAATTTTAAAATCAAGTTTAACACATTTTAATCAGTAATAAAAAACAAAATATTATCACATAAAAACATTAAAATTTAGAATTATAATCTGTGCTTATATACACTAATAAATTATTTAATATTCAAAAAAAAAAATAATGTAATCATTTACATATATATATATATAATTTAAAATCATGCGTATAATAAATACACATGACACATTATAAATCTACCTATTGTGTCATTAAAATAATTCAGTGTGTATTATATGTTTATATACGATAACATCCATTCACACTAGATTAATAATAGAATGTATTCTGATATTAGTTATGTATGTTTAAAAATATATTATGTTAATTGTCATGTAAGATTCAATTTGGAATATAATAAAACGTACTTCCAAATTGAAATAATTTAAAAACATTTACCTTAGTCAGCTGTCATTTCCATCAGAGTATATATCAAAATATCTACATCTAAATTTTATTAAATAAATAAAAAAAATAAAGTGTTCATCTTATCAGTTCTCCACTTTAATATACAAGTAATTTTTCTAAGTAAATATAATTATCCACAAAGGAAATAAAGTTTAAGACTTCTTAAATTATACAATAAAGTAATCCAAGACGAGAAAGAATACAGTTTTATATCCCTCCTTAGACGAAATAAAATGATGATGAATGTTGAAACATAAAGTTCATTGATCATCCTTCGAAGAGGCAATCCAGATATTCATTCTTTAAATATTTATGTAGTAAAATATTTAACATCTTCTTCAATATAATACTCCAATATTAAAGCAGCTTTTTAAATGAGAATTACGACAATTATATTTTAGGCATTGATTAAGTAGGAATAAATTTACATGTTCGGGTTTAAAACATCAGTATAAATCCCTGGCATAAATTATCTAGCCACAGAACATCTTTATAAATTTTTGTCTTCTTAAATATATATTTTGTAAACTCATTTCGAAGACGTTGATAACTTTTATAACCTTGTTAATTACAATGATTTTTTTTTTTATAGTTCCTTATAATATTCAAAGGCAGTAAATTAATTACTTGAAGCAGGTTTTAAAATATTGAATCTTCTTTTTTTTAATTTTTCTTAAATGTGTTCTAAATTCGAACACATTTAAATTTACAGACGTAGTTCTTGCCTTGATAACTAAATAGAAGATTATTGTTATAACAATATTAGTTCGTTTTTATACTGGATTAATTTCTGCAAGCATATCACATAATCACGCTCACGCACTCTATGTTTAACATATACAATTTGTAATGAACCCCAAACATTTATTTCCTTTGTTTCAACTGATAAAAATGCAATGTTGACTTAAGGCTTTGTCAAATGTCACGTTTTATATTAACAAAAAAAAAATATTATTAGTTAGAAATATTTTATTTATGTGTGTGTATAAATAAACTAGAATTATTCATTTTTAGAATTATTCTTTTAATACTAACTATTTATATCTGTTGATTCGATATAGGCACAGTTAAATTCACAAAGAAACCCAAATTGTTTTAGGTGAGGCTCATTGGTACTCTCACATTATATATATTAAAAACAGCTTGTTAGAGATAAAAGTAGACATAAATAAGGACTTTTTTCAGAAAAAAATAAGCAATTTGTTAAAAGATATCATTCTGTTTGAAAAGCAAGGGGATTTGGGGAAACTGGTATGTATCTAAAAAGAAAGGAATTCTCAAAGAAAAAAAAATACTTGCTAGTGAAAACTTGTCATAAAGTAGTGTTAGTTGTTGGTGTAACCACTACCTTATAGACCTAATGGTAATAGCTTTATCTATGTTTAATGATGGATCTGAATAGAAGAGATGACTCAGAAATTTCCAAATATGATTATAAAAGAGCATTTATGTGTGGATTTTAATGATTCAGGAGAAAGATAAAAAACGCAGGATTACATAAAATTTTACATCTTCAAAAGAAGAAAAATGATTGAAATAAAATTGACTAAATCATGAAGATAATTATCAACTGTGCACAGATTTCTTTACTCACAATATATACGTAAAGTACGTAAAATATTTGTTGCAACTTTTTGAATTCAGTATGAATTTGTTAAAATATATTATATATAAAAACTGTATTAAAAAAACAGCAATATTTTTGTAAATATTAATTGTTTGGCTAAATTATTTTAGCATAAAATATTTTTATATACATTTTATAAAGACTAACTAAATAAAAATGTGTATTTTCGAAGTTTGAATAGCAAGTCAGAAAAATAACTATTTTTTCTTTTGTACTCTCCTCAGCAATTTCTTACAAAGATTTTGATTTCCGTTGCTAACTGTGGTTCTTATATATTGCAACGCTATTTTACATTTTAAAAGCATTTACTAATATAGACATTGGTGTGGAACGAACAATTAGAATTAATATTTGTTTTGACAAAATATTTCAAATGATCATACCACGGGTTTATTACAAAAATTCATTTACGAATATTATTAATTCGAGTAGAGTTGATTTTTAAAATCCCATTCTCCAGATTTACTTATGATGTATGACAGTTTGCGATGCTTAATTGTACATAAATATTTTATTGTTATTTAACCTATTTGTGTTTATATAGATACGTAATTAAATTATCCTTTTGTTAAATTAATAATTTAATAGTTTTTTTTTTCATCATGGCATTATTCTGTGGCTGAATGTATATAGGTGATTATTTTCATGAAATATTAACTGATTGAAACTCTAAGAACTATCAACATACCTTAACAATGTATTAATGACATAGAAGGAATATAATGTGAAGCCATATTGATTTAATTAAATAGAGAACTTTTATCAGATGATTTAATCAATGAATATAAATGACAGTTTGTAACATCAGTGGGTCATCTTACCAGAGGTGAGTGTTTGGAGAAATATCCTCCAATTATAAATAAAATTCCTATTTGTGACATGATCACAGTTAGATAACAATTAATGATTATTATTGCAATTACCCAATTGATTTGTGTGTATATATATATTAGACATCACTGGATCTAGTGCACCCCATACCATTACAGTATGTTGGTTTAAAAATAACATTCATTTATGCTAGAATAAATCAAGGATCGACGTTAATATATATTGTTAAACCACCATGTATAAATATATAATAAAGACAACATAATCCCTACAAAAGCATCCATATTTTTAGAACATAAAAGAATATTTGGTGATGCTTTTAATTCTAAATAAATGCAGAATGTCTGCAATAACACTAAACAGAAAATAACAGCAGTACTCTTTATTAATAATGTACACTTGGTAATAAAAAAGAGGTATAATCGTATTTTTGAATGCAATTTCTGGAAAATGCACAACTTAATATACAAATAGGTATTTTTTTATTATGAATGTAATGTTTGAAAGAGTGTTTGACACTCAAAATACATAAAAATTAAATTTAATATTCTAAATATTTTTTGTGTATAGGAAATAATGTTATTGCATTTAATTTCTTATGTTATCTCTTAATGCATTATTGCTATTTTTTGTTAACAGACACAATCAATTGATTTTCGACGTTTTGAAATCATATGAATAGCATTTCATAGAAATGAGTTATAATCTGATTTACTTTTTACACTACTCAGTCACATTTATAATTTTTTTACTGAATCAATTTATGTATTTCTTGTCATCCATAAATAGGTGTTACAGAGAAGATAAACAGCAAAATGTCTAGAAAAGTTACTAAAATTAGTGATAAATATCCTATTTCAAATTTGTCAGAGAGGTGAGAAAGATAAGATTATGTGCATTATAAATTCATAACTGAATCAGATAATAGTAATAATAAACTAAATTTAAATGTAAATATTATTTTTATCAAAATTTCTAATAAATCTTATCCAAACAATAAAAAGTTTAACTGTATCTGTCTGATTTTTAGTAATACTATAGAAAGATGGAGTTAAGATCTAAAAGTTTGTGGTTTGAATCTAAAAAGTCGTTACTGGTATCTAAATACGACTTGAATTTTTAATGACCAACTATTTTAAAAAGTTTATGGTTCGAATCTAAAAATGTGTTACTGTTATTTGAATACAACTTGAATTTTAAGTGACCAACTATTTAAATATTTTGAAACAGTTTAGCATAATTGCAGATTAAAGCAGGTAATGTAAAAACTGTTGGTAGGACATTCTACTCTCCATTTCTAGTGCTAGAATATCACATTAAGTAATAATCATTTGATGACTATATTAATCCACAACCTCTCCAATCGATATCACATAATGGTATAAATTTTCAAATGTCTTAATTTCATATAATATTTTAAATTGAATAGATGTCCATCTCAGTATTTTTCTAAGCAAGTCACTCATGTAATATAAATTTCATGCACATTTTTAGATTTACCAAAATTTTATAATGCTTGTAGTTTAAGCAAGTCTAAATTTTCTTCATGTTTTGCAAATGATCACTAGTTTGTTTCCAATTTTAAGACAAATATAGAATTATTGTGACTAATGCTTACAATAGTAAAAAAAAAAAACTAATTTATTACATTGTAATATGTAATTTAGCTTGCACTTTACGCAAAAAAGTGAAGCTTGTCTCAATCTTCTTACAAGTTATATGGCTAAGCGCTTTCAGAGACCTTGAGTTTCCATAATCATAGCCTACTTTTAACTTGTAAGAATATTGAGACAAGCTTCAGTTTTTGCGTAAAGTGCAAGCTAAATTACTTTTACTCAAAGGTGAAGTAGAAAACTAGTATTTTATTACATTGTAATATCTGAATGTAAAAAACCAATCAACTGAATCTAAGTAAACAAAAATCTTTTGTGATTTTATGGCCATATTTTTTACAATTTTTATGCAAATATTTTAATAGTTTCTCAAGATATTTATTCAATTATACATAACATGTTAGTTTGGTGAATAACATGATATTGGCTTTATTCCAAATGTGATGCATTTTAGTGTTTTTTCTTAGTTCTTTAATTTGTTATGATTCAGACAGAGAAAGATTTGGCAGATTCGGTCTTCATTTTTATATTGACAGGAATTTTTTATGCCATGCTCTTGATTAAGTCTTGAAGTTACAGCTTATATTTGGACTCTAGTGGATTGTATTATTTTGTTATTAAACAAATTCCAAGTGACGGTAAACCTATGTGGGTCATCATTTTCTTCTCTTAGTTTAATTTTCATCATTGTATTTCTAAAAAATTGTTCTTTATTTTGATGGGGATGGATAAAAGTTTTGTGACATCTTACTAGCCACAGGGCCATAGTAATACATTTTAATAGCCAATATTTTAAAAGTTATTGCAAATAATGCTTACAATAGAACAATCAAATTTGAAATTAAATTTCTGTAAAACATGTATTCTTCTGTGGTCTGATCTATTGCTTGTAGTGCTTATGTTACTACACCACATTGTAATTTTTGCATATAATTGCAATAAAAGTTATGCATTTCTTATCTTAAAATACATATCCACCTGTGGTCTGGGTCTATAATATGATTAACCTGTACTTAACTTTTTGTTTGTCAAATATTTAAATAAAACCAAATTTTGCAAAGTTTAGTTTTTTATACATGATACTTTCAGTTTTAATTTATGGCTCAAATAAACAATTTTTTAACAATTTGTGTTAAAATTTGATTTTAAATATAATTAAAAAAATAAAAATCACATGATCACTATCTTATACTAGCACATAATTGTTTATAAACAAAGCAAAACTCTCCATACAGTATTGCCACCCTGTGCCAACCAGAGTAATCAATGAATGTCAGAAGGCTTGTGCATAAAATCCCTATCTAATGCCTACTAATACAATATCCCCAGACTAGTTTCTGGCTTGTGGCCATCGTCAGTGAGGAGCTTTGGATCTGAGAGCACTGCACCTAGATCTTAGGATCTAATGCAACCCTCCAGCACCCACCTTTTATCTCTACTTAACTACAAAACTATGAGAATGAAATTTAGAACACAAAAATGTTTTCAATCTAAGATCAATAGCTTATATAGTCATATGGGTCTGAACTCAGTTCAGCACCTATACATTTTGGTGTCTTTGGCTCTTTGACAACCATAGCCACCACTATCCTATTAGACAGGATTGGTGTTAAACCATTAAGCATCACATGATCACTATCTTATACTAGCACATAATTGTTTATAAACAAAGTAAAAATCTCCATACAGTATTGCCATCATGTGCCAACCAGAGTAATCAATGAATGCCAGAAGGCTTGTGCATAAAATCCCTATCTAATGCCTACTCATCCAATATCCCCAGACTAGTTTCTGGCTGTATGGAGAGTTTTGCTTTGTTTATAAAAAAATAAAAGTTATAGAAAACAATGTTTAGTTTTACATTAGCTAGACTAACATAGTTTTTTATCTTTATTCTTATTTAAACAAGGCAAAAATCTCCATACAGTAGTGCTACCCTTTGCCAAACAGAGTAATCAATGGATGCCAGAATGCTAGTGCATAAAATTCCTATCTAGTGCCTACTCTTCCAATATCCCCAGACTAGTTTCTGGCTTGTGGCCTTCATCAGTGAGGAGCTTTGGATCTGAGAGCACTGCACCTAGATCTTAGGATCTAATGCACAGGGTGGCACTACTGTATGGAGAGTTTTGCCTTGTTTAATAACAATTATGTGCTAGTATAAGAGATAGTGATCATATGATGTTTAGTGGTTTATTCTGATTTAAGTTTAAATCTTTTCAAAAACTTGATATAATTGTAATAATAATTTTTTTCTATGTTTGTCATTAAAACTTTATTAAAATTAATAAAAATAATTATGAAACATAAAATAAATATTTAGAATGTTTTCTTTAAAATAAAAATTGAATAAGTAACACTATTTTGTATAAATAATCTTTTCACTATAAATACTTTTTTGCTGATAACGCCTGACATCTGGAAATAAATATCAAAAATAATATATATATATATATTACTATTTTATTACAATTTAATATAAAATTTCAAGACAAATATTATGTCATTTATTGCACTGACTTCTGAATAGCATCTCACTTTAATATCTCGTGAAATTGATTACAAACGAATTAATAAATGAGTTACTAAAATCTGTACATGACATTTGCACATTTTCGTTTAAAAAACATCTTAATAAACAGCTTACAGTAATTTATAAATTATAGGTAATGCAGTTGAAACAATATACCATATGAAAAACTGATTTACAAAAACAAAAAAACATCAATATGACTTTATTTTTATTACTTATTTTTCCGTTATTGACAATTAATTAATGTATAAATAATTTTAGTTCTTTTCTTATCTAAATAAAGACCTTGCATATATTTTATACAATAAACTACACTGTATATATTTATGGATTTAAATATTAATATTATATAAATATAGTTATATTCAGTCATAGATAAATATGTAGATAAAAAGACATATTGATATACTTATGTGTGAGCATGCAGAATTGTCCTTATATTGATTTTATTTTTAACAGGTAATATTACTTGGGAAACCATAGTTATGATGGATAGACCTCGTTGTGGAATTCCTGATATAGTAGAAGATCAAAATTTAATGAGAAGCAAGAGATATGCTATTCATGGTAAAATACTTTTGTTCCAAAATCGTTTATTGTTTACAAATAGGTATTTACATCTAAAAATCACATGACTTATATGTTTAATGTAATGATAGAGTTGTAGATTCAAAAACTAAAAATTTATTGATCACATGTTATATAATTTCCAGTACATTAAGATATTATAATTTTACTAATGAAAAGCCACTATTACAATAGTTAGGTGTCCCAACCAGTAAGTGTTTAGGAATGATATCTATATATGGCAGCAAAAATTATAAGAATCTAGAGAATCAATTTTCTTTTTTAATTTTTAATCTTTAATCGAAAATATGTTCAGATAAAACAGTAATCTCTTTAAAATCTAGTGACGATTGTTTAGAACTTAATGTTTAAATATAGTTTAGTACATTGGTTAGGTTTCAGATTCTACAGTTTTCAGATCAATTCCAGGAGTGATCATCCATTATTCAAACTTCTTAGGAACTCTAAAAAATAAAGCTATTTGATTATGTATTTTATTTGTATTATTTTTTCATTAATGCTTTTTTATATATTCATTGTAATTTCTTTAAAAAAGAGTATACATTTATAGTGCAATGATTTTTCATTCATTAACATGTTGTTAATAGTAATAGAAACTGATTTCTATCATTTGTGGGAGTGGATTAATAAAAGATGTTGAGATCAGCATAAAGGTAGGAATTCAAGTGTGTGATACCTACAGTTCATCTGATGAGGCTGGAATTCTATGCTGTTGTATGTTATATATGGTAAAGTTGAGATAAGAGATGCAGTGATAAGATTCTCAAAATTTTAATATACATATGTCTATACACATCTTATTGTTAGTTGCAAAAAGTGGGTAAAAATCCATTCCTATCTTATCTAAGAATGATATAATAAAATATATAAAGCTATAAACATGATTATACAGATTGAGCTGTTTAATACCCAGCTCAACTGAAGATTAAAAGTAGTTTATAAAATGCATACATTATCAGAGATGATAGTTTCTCACTTTATATGCTAATATATAGTTGTGATATTCTGTAGTTGAGAAGAGAGGTGTTCTGATACAAACTAAAATTTTTGAGCAGTTGTTTTTATATATTACTTAAAAATCTTTTTTTTCTAATTTTTACCATATTGAGCATATCAAAGGCTTTCTAATTAAAAGGTTCATGGTTATAAGAATAGTGAACTGTTTATAGAAGTGAATATAACATCAAAAATAATTGAATTTTATTACTAAAATTTTCCATGATAACATCCCATCAATGAGAGTAAAATGAATTGCAGTATTCATATTCCAAATAATAATAAAACAGTGATGTAATGTATTATGGCTTCTCCTCAAACGAAGTCAAGAATATCTCAGCAATTATGCCCAAATTATTCTACAATAATTCGAGTAATCATTAGATGCAAGAAGGTTATGCATCATAATATCTCCAGAATAATTTGAAAACTTTTATCAATTAGGAGCCTTGGATATGAGAGCAGTGCAGCTGAATATTTGGATATAATGCATCCCCTCCAGCACCAATCTTTTACCTTTTTGAATAACTATGAAGTTTTAAACCCAAATTGAAACACAATAATGTTGTTAATCCAAGTTAATTAGCCTGTGTAATCATGCAGATCTGAATCAAATCCATTGTCTATATGTTTTGGTGTTTTTAGTTTTTAATTATAGTCACGTTTATTCTTTGACTAGGATTGTTTTTAAGTCATTAAAACATCACAAAACCACATTTTCTTTGTGCTTACACAATCTGTTAAAATAACAGTATTTTCCCCCACAAACCAAATACACTAAAATATATAGATTCTGAATTGTTTTCAAATCTGTTGTGATAGAAGTAGACCCAGTTTTTTTTATAAAGTTATTTTTTAAAATATTCTAAAGAAATGCAATATAATGTATTCATCGTTTTCATGGAAAGATATGATTGAAAATAAAATGACATCATCTATATAAAATACTAAACACAAAAAAAATATTCTGCAACATAAATTTAAAAACAGTAGCAGAATGTCAAATAATGGAATAATGGGAATAGCCTGTTGTATTTGTGGACGTATTTGTGATTCACTGATTGATCGAATATTAAATACTTATCCAAAGCATATTATTTTGTTGTCTTTATATATAATAAAAATTACTTTAAATTCACAAACTCAATCAGACTAGGCAAGAAAATAAACTCTAAAACACTACCAATGGTTTCATTGCTATGTTTGTAGCAATGAAGCCATTGGTAGTATTTTAGTTTATTTTCTTGGTTAGTCTGGTTGAGTTGTGAATTTGAGGTAATTTTGATTATTTATTGACTAGTTTAGCTTTATACTTTTAATGTTTATAGATAGATAGATAGATAGATAGATAGATAGATAGATAGATAGATAGATAGATAGATAGATAGATAGATAGATAGATAGATAGATAGATAGATAGATAGATAGATAGATAGATAGATAGATAGATAGATAGATAGATAGATAGATAGATAGATAGATAGATAGATAGATATATAGATAGATAGATAGATAGATAGATAGATAGATAGATAGATAGGTAGGTAGGTAGGTAGGTAGGTAGGTAAGATAGATAGATAGATAGGTAGATAGATAGATAGATAGATAGATAGATAGATAGATAGATAGATAGATAGATAGATAGATGGATAGGTGGGTGGGTGGATAGATAGATAGATAGATAGATAGATAGATAGATAGATAGATAGATAGATAGATAGATAGATAGATAGATAGATAGATAGATAGATAGATAGATAGATAGACAGACAGACAGACAGACAGACAGACAGATAGACAGATAGACAGATAGACAGACAGACAGACAGACAGACAGACAGACAGATAGACAGACAGACAGACAGACAGACAGATAGACAGACAGACAGACAGACAGACAGACAGACAGATAGACAGACAGACAGATAGATAGATAGATAGATAGATAGATAGATAGATAGATAGATAGATAGATAGATAGATAGATAGATAGATAGATAGATAGAATATTTCTTCTTTGTCATATAAAGATTTAACAGATTATCGTTAATATAAAATTCCTGTTTTTAAGATAAACGTTTTTTTATTTTTTATTTCTTTAGGAAGCACATGGAGATTTAAAAATTTAACATACAAAATTGTTAAATACGCGAGTCAACTAAAAAAAGAGATTATAGATCAGGAGATTAAACGTGCATGGGAGGTAATTCAGTCCAATTATGCAATTAATCTTATTTCTATATTTTACATTATCTATTTATATTGATAATGGTAATAATTAAAGGAAAAATATATTTACATATATATTGTGCCATTTTAGATAATCTTGGGATTTTATACACCTTTATATACTCTACAAACATATACGATTAACCAAATCGTGTTACCTTTTTTTAATTCCACGAGAAATAAGTGTTTAAAAAACTTGACTGTCCCTAAGTATATGACGTACATATAATGTCAGAGCGAACAGTAACTTGTGACAGTTTTTATTTATTTATTTCAGGGCACTAGAGCTCAATGGATGCGTTGAATACACTTCCACAAGTAATTATTAAAGACTGAATTTTCTCTCTTTTCTAATTAGAATATTTTTTTTTGTTTTGTTATCGGTCTTATATTTACTGAGTTTTAGTAAATTGATTAACCTGTATTGATATTCATAAAATCTAAATGAAAGATTGCTTGCTTTGAATTAACACATAGATTTAATAAACAAATTTATTTAATAATTCTACCCTTATTGGATATTATTAAACAATTAACATATAACTTACACTTTATGCATATACTTATAAGATATATAACACATTTTAATTATGAACTTAGATAATCTGCTAGCAATAATAGTTTAGTTTATCTAACTCTTTAGTTCTTTAAAGTTCATATTTCCAGTTCAGATAACAAAGTTAAATATAGAGCGCTCTCGTTAATTTTATCAATTTATTTATTTAATAAAATTTATTAGGTGCTTGTCCATAACCATGAGTTTTTCCATTTTCTATGGGATCCATTAAGTCTGTTTGCAGTTTTGTTATTTTTTTCATTGTCTTGCTTAGAGGCCAAGATTATATAGGCATGGCATTTGGAATCAGACATTCTTTTGACTTTCTGTTAGGGAGAAACATTGCCGACAACATTTGCTTAGCAATACCTCTGGTTTGAAGTATTGCCATTGGTACAACCAACACATGGTAAATACATTGTTCTACCACTTTCTGGACCTCTAATTCACCAGATTTACTAACAATAGTAATGAAGAAAAGATTCCCAGAAAAAAAGACTGAATTAAACTTATATGCCTCATCCGATATTATTGTAGAAGTCCTGATTCACACCTTTTATTTTTCAACAATTTAATTCTCTCTCAAGCTTGTTTTTTTATTATAATTACTTTAAAACACCAATTATGAACTTACAGACAAACTTTGTATTATCTTTAATACAATATTCATTCATGGTGGTTTCAAAAATCGAAATAGATTAATACTTTTACAAAATTTTACTCCACACTTGATTTTATACAATCTTTTTTTTATTTATTTTATTTTACAAAATTCATATTGTGATCCACATTCTTATTGGCCATATTTAATTAGGAGAACAAAATCTCACACCTATTCTTCTCAGTTCAAATACCCTATATTTACAATTAGGTTTCAGGTATGTGAAGTGCCTGTATTTCATATGTTTCCACCTTAAGCCTTCATCCTGCTCATCCCTCTTCTATGTATTTAAATAGATAAGGTCCTATACATGAGGGGTCAGAATGACTTGAGGTTAACATGGGCATGGCAATAATATTGGCATCAGCATGGGATTTGGATTTCCATCATCATATTTTCAATGGTATGGATGGCTGCAGAGTTGGAGGTTGGAGGGGATTGAAGCTGTCCATTAAGGAATAAAGATTTGCTATCTTAATATAAACTGAACACTGATTATATATGTGTGTAGGTGATGATAATCTGTATCAACTGATAAGAGCTGTTTTAGCATGAAATATGTATATTGGTGATTATTTATCTTTTCGACATGTATGTGGTCATGTGTATCAGTGGTACGAGATAGTATGGATAGTGGAAGGTGCTTGAAAGTCTGAGTTCAAATTTCCTATACTTAAACAATTAAAGTATATTTAAAATATTAATTTTAAAGCAAAATATTATTTAAAGAATATAATAAATCTAATTGTTACTTTTAAAATAATACTTGCAACATTTAAATGTTCCTAATTTTACTAACAAGGAAACACAAATCAATATTTCTGTATATAAACAAGAAACTCATACATTAACATATACATATTTAAGTCATGTTACACTTTCAGAATAATCTAGAATAATTTTTAATTATTTATCATTTAAATAATAATTTAAACAAATAATTATTTAAAATACATTAAACGCATTATATAATATTCAATTGTGCATGTGAAAGATTATCAAACTTTCAATTATTTCCAATTTATTAACAACATGTGATTTAGACAAATATTATTTACATATGTTGCTGATAAATTATATTAACATCTAGAAAATTGCGGTGTAGTAAATCTAAGATTTCGCTCCGTAATATCTTAAATTAATAACACAATGAATGATAAGTGTATATGTTTATATATTCAAGCTTTCAGGCCAAGATGCTTAAGACTGGCTTATATATTTAAAAGTTAAGTTGAGAAAAGGTTGGTATCATCCTTTTCTTGTCAAAATCTCTGCCATGTATCGAAGCCTGTCATTCTTAAGACAGCTGTTTAAAATCTGATTGGCTGTCTGAGAAACAATTGCGCGTGTGAAAGTTTAGCAAACTTTCAATTATTTCCAATATTTAATATTGTAATTAGACTATTGTTTTATTATTATATCAGTTAAATATAATAAACATAAATTAGTTTATCTTTTAAATGACATATTATATTGCCTTTATAACTTTAAAATATTTAAAATCTCTTTGTAAACTTGCCTATTTAGTAAGTGTAAACGTATTCTACAAAATAGTATAAACTTTTATAAAGTTTTTTTTTTTAAAAAAAAAACTAGCTTACTTAAAATGACTATGATAAATATACTGGTACAACAGAGCCATTAACACTCTCAGCCTGTAGGCAATTCAACCTCCATTAACAATAAAGTTGGTAGCCTTTTATTTATGATCTGATATGTTCACATAGCCACTAAGGATTTTTTATCATTTATATTTATAAACATAGGAAGGGCTTAATTGGCTTTATTGTCTTAGTAAATATATATATATGTTTCCCTCTTAAAAATATACTATATATAAATTTTAAAATTATAGTAAGGAGTAAATAATAATAATAATAATAATAATAACATCAATAATAATAATAATAATAATAATAATAACAACAACAACTATAATAACAATAATAACAAATAATAATAAATGAAATCATTTATTTATAAAAGTTGAGTAATCCAGATTGAAATCGCAAATTAATATAGTTAGGTGTGGGCTTTATTGCATGAACTGAATTGATGTTTCGAATGATATATGTGATGACTGAAGGGCCAGGGGCAACATAGATGAATACTATGTTTAGTGCAATTATATTATGGTGAAAAGTTGTTTTTAGTAAGTGCCATCAATACATAGAATTTTAAATGACTTGAAAGGACAATCAGAGGTGATGAGAATACCAGTACCTGCTGATAGCAAGGAAGTATCTTTGGAGGAAACACAGAAGCCATGTCTATGGAGATTGTCATCATGATCAATTCAAGATCCTCTGTAAATTTTGGTTTTCAGTAATCTGTAATGATGTTGAAGGATAGAAATCCACTTCTGTAATTGGTATAGCTTTGATGGTGAATTGAGGTCACATATATTGAGCTCTATTATTTTTTGTTTCATGGATTATAAAGAGGGCTAATGATGCTAAATAAGGTTTTCTTGAAAATTAGAGACTGTAAAATAGCATATAATTCTGATAATGTGGTATATCAGACTACACATCAGGCTACAAACTGCATTTTAAACCCAAAAAATGGTTGCATAGACTCTTGCTCCCCAGTTTTCCAAAGAAAACCCACTTCATTCTTAGCCTTTCCCTTTTACAAAGATCTCTTTGTCTGAGACTCACAATATAAATGAAATTACAAGTTTGTGTACTGCAAATTACCAACTCACTTTCTAAGACGTATCTATTCATTTATTCCAAGATACACCTGCTCAACACTTGTTATGACCAATATCTCATACTATGCACTTATTATAAAATTCTTAAAATTTTCATTTCTTCCATTGACTCCATATGCAATAAATTTCTCTGAGGCTGCATGACCATATCAACATTCATAAAATAACTCAACTGTCAACCCTTGTACAACAGTCTGAATTTGCACAACATTTGAGTATTCTATACACAAAAATGTCATTAACTTAATAGCAGTTATTATTACTAACCTGTTCCAAGATTTGCAGTGCCTGCTGAAAATAACTCCTACAGATAAATCTTCTTCTTCAATGCCATATCTTACAGATCTTATTCTCTAAATTCTAACCAGATCAACCTCTCCTGCAATACCAAGTACACTTACTGACAAACATATAACCTGCTTTAATCTGGCCTGACTCTGATTACCCCCTCCCCATGATTGGCATAAAAACTGTCACCTCAGCTAATTTTAAAAATGTGCATTAGAAATTTAAGCTTTTGACTTCCTAATTAGACTCAACCTGCATGTGCTTCTATCCTTTTTTATCCAGTATCATCATCTATACAAAAATACCCCTTCTGTGACCTATGACACAATGCTGAGGAAATTCAACAACAGCTTTTTAATGATGGTTAAGCACTAAACTCCACACTATGAAATATGTTAAATGCATACAGATAACCTACTATTCCCATCAATCGCATAACTCAGTTCTTCCAAAGATTACACACTTTTACAGTGCACACAGTCACATTTACACAGTTTGTCTTCTGATGCACCAATTGCATCTTCTTGTTAAACAACACCAACAGAAAGCATCCCTCCACATTTATCAATAAATTACATGAGTTAAAAGCAAGGAATAACAACATAGTCCTTTTCCTGGACATTTTTGCAGCCACCTGGTTACTTATTAGAAAGCACGCCAAACTATATGCTGCCATAACCACAGTAGGCAGTACTAACAACCTTCTCAGATATTTCATCTGCTTTATAATATATCTAGCTCCATTAAAAACTATCAGATACTTATTTCAATAGTTCAATACCACAGAAGACTATCTAACTGGACCAATCAAACTCAAGACAAATGAACTTTAATTCAAAGATTATGAACATTTTTATACATCTGATACTATCTGGTACAAAAAAGGTATCATTAACAACTGTCATGTGTAATTACTAATGTTCATATAATTGTACTGTAAACAGTAATGTTAATCAAATTTATGTAATAAACAATCATTATACTTGAAATGCCTTTGTAATCCTGGAAAAGTCTTTGTAAAACATTTGGAAAACCTATGTAATACTTCTTCATTTCAAAAATTAGCTTTATTTGCAAACAAGGCACAATACACAGGTAAACAATCAATTATAAGATTTGGTTGGAAACATACATATCACATCTCAACAGCTACAGGGAATATCTAATTAAGAATACAAGAATATACAGATATTTTGATCAATAAAGTATATTGTTGAAACACATAATAATAATAATAATAATAATAATAATAATAATAATAATAATAATAATAATAATAATAATAATAATAATAATAATAATAATAATAATAATAATAATAATAATAATAATAATAATAATAATAATAATAATAATAATAATAACAACAACAACAACAACAATAAGAAGAAGAAGGAGAAGGAGGACAAGGAGGAGCAGGCAGAAATATTTTTGATCATTATCAACTCCCAATATAGACAAATAATAATAATTTATATATGAGCATATAAGTAAAAAAAATCTTTTAACTTCTCATGGCGAATGTTTCTTCACATTTACAGACCTATCGCCCTTAACAATGTATATATATAAAAATTCATTATTTTTATGAGGAAAAAAAACTTAAATTGTTTAATGACATCAAGAATCTATTAAAGTGTTTATATATATATATATATATTGGGTTTATACAGTGTATTTTTTTGATCTTAATATCAACATTGTTCTGTTATTTAAGCAGCTGACATTCAATATGCTTCAAATCATTAAAACTGTTGTGCATTTATTTTAAAAAAAAAATAACAATATTTCAATATTTTATATAAATTATTTTATTTAATTGCTTCCAAGAACTTTAATAGGAAATGTTTTAATCAGAATCAAACTTAGTGGGAAAATGTAGTAGGATAAAAAAAATTCCAAGTTATTTGATAAATCTAATCAAGATAGTTTTAAACATATATACATGAAGTTTCCCATCAAAATAGTAGTAAAAAAATATCTTAAGTGGGAAGGAAACACGTTTTATATTATAACATTTACTATTTATAACACGGACAGAGACAATTATTTTTGTTTTACAAAATCAACATATATTTGATACATTGTTATTTAAAACGAATTAATTGTTCAAATGAAATTTTATTTATGGAGGCCTGTTGGAACGCTCTTTGCCAGGATTGGTCTATTTTAAAGCTATTTTCTCTTTCTTTTTTCTCTCTCTCTCTCTCTCTCTCTCTCTCTCTCTCTCTCTCTCTCTCTCTCTCTCTCTCTCTCTCTCTCTCTCTCTCTCTCTCTCTCTCTCTCTCTCTCTCTCTCTCTCTCTCTCTCTCTCTTTTTTTTTTATATATATATAGAGAGAATATATAGAAAGAAAGAGTGAGTGAATGAAATAGTGTAATGTATATATATATCAAACCACCTACAAACATAAACAAAGTTTCAGCTACGCCCACGTGAATTTACGTTTGTAGATGATTTGATATATGATTATTTATCTCAGATAGCGATATGCACTGAAAATATTTTCATAGCCATATGTATATACTATCAGAATATGAACATAATTGTCTACTATTAGGAAACAAATCTTAAACGATATTTGTAATTTTGCTGAGCCAGGCTTCCGATATAGCATATCTTTGTAAAAGCAAGATCTGTAGTCTCAGCAAAATAAATATTGGTAAGACTGTTTACCTTAATATTATTGTTGACAATGGTCTATACACGCTGGAAGAATATATTTTTACATGTTATTTAGGTATATACATATTATATAGTTTATATATATATATATGCTGTATTAATGTGTTTAAATGTATGCATATGTTTGCGTCTAATTTAAAATCATAATGGATATTTTCACTTTTTTTTTAAGATTTGGAGTAACGCTTCAGGATTGGTATTCACACAGACATCGGGGGAATCACAATTTGAAATTTTATTTGTTTCTGAAGATCATGGAGATGGTAGAAATTTTGATGGTCCTGATGGGACACACGGACATGCTGATAACCCTGATAATGGTGGAGAAATTCATTTTGATGAAGAAGAACATTGGACGATCGATACTTTTGAAGGTATTATTATTACTATTAAATTTATATTTCAATAGTATTTGAGTGCTTTTAAACAACAACCATTTCTAATCACACATAAATCTTAGAAGTTAACGATTTCTATTTATCAGTCATTATTGACATTTTTTTTGGATTCATTAAAAGTTTGTATCTATTTATATATGTCTAACAGGTATAAATCTATTCCAAGTGGCAGTTCATGAATTTGGACATGCTTTGGGATTAAGTCATTCCGATGTTAAAGAGGCTGCTATGTGGCCATTTTATGATAAATACACCCCAAATTTTGCACTTCATGAAGACGATATTATGGCTATCCAGTCATTATATGGTAAGTACTGCCAAAAAATAATTATCTTAAAAATAAATGTGTCTTTTTAATTTTTTTTTTAAATTTTAATCATATTTTATGATATAATTAAAGATTCATTCTTAAATTTTAATCAAATGATTACAGTTATACAATGAAAAAAACACATGCTAACGTTTGCAACCATATATTTGAAATAAAAATAAGTTGTCTGTAAAAAATATGGAAACACATGCTAACGTTTGCAGCCATATATTTGAAATAAAAATAAGTTTAATTGTCTGTAAAAATATGGAAGTTATCCTATGCTTCTAATTTAATAAACAAATTGTTGTTTAATAATTATTTATCAACTTTTATCTGACGATTGTGATGATTAATACTATTTGTCAAAAGTGTAAACACAAAATAAAGACATTTTGATGTATATATTATTTAATGAGCTTGCCAATAGCTCTTAGCATGATTTTCAAAATATCCCCAATCCCAGACCAGTTTCTGCTTCTGGCTTCCTCAGTGAGATGCTAGGATATTCAAGCATTAGATTCTGAAAAAGCTATTGGCAAGCTCATTAGATAACATTTGTAACAGAAGTTTGTTAAATTAGGTCATGTGATTTATGAGATGACTTCTTGGCATATATATATATCAGTTCCATGATAACAGTTTAAGTTTATTTACATTAGGAATGTTCAATCTATTATCAAGGCAAATTTTATAAATAAAAGATGGATTCTCATCTTGTAAAGGTTGCTTTCATAACTGATTGAAGTTTCTAAGCTTAGGCTGTTATTATGGAATTTACATTTGAGAACTATCTAGTTTTGTGTAAAACCATATATATATAATATTAACTTTAATTTTAATTACATCTTCTAAGAAAAAAATATCAGAATTTGTCAGGCATCAGCATTGATGAAAATAGCAAACAATCGTTCCTGTACATATGTTTAATCAAAACTCACATCAGCTGCCTGCAATCAGATGATATTGTATCAAATGAAATAGAGTTACTGATTTTTTAAAATCAAAATTCTATAAATGATTAATTTAAAATTAACATTAATACTGCACACTTTTATTTGATCCATTCCTCTCACACGTGGTCTCTTTCTGGGTCTTTTACAATCTCTTGGAATCCCATTTAAGATTTTAATTGTCCATCTATTATCATCTCTTCTAGCAATATGTCCAGACAAACTTCACTTCAGCCTTTTAATTTTTTCAATGAGGTCAATAACAACTGTATGTTTTCTTATCCATATATTGCTTTTTTGATCTCTTTTTGTTACTCATAATATGCATCTCTCCATAGTTCTTTCAGTGGACTGAAGTCTCTGCATTGCTCTTTTATTAAGTGTACAAGTCTCAGATCCATAAGTAGGAACTGGCAAAACACATTTATTAAAAACCTTCCTTTTCAAACACATAGGCATATTTCCTTTTAGTATCAAGTTATTTCTACCAAAAGCACTCCAACCAAGTTTAATTCTATGATTAATTTTATCCATTATATTTCCATCTGTATGAATAATCTGACCAAGGCATTTGTAACTGTTAACTTCTTCTAACTCATTATAATCAATCTTTATTTTCATATTTTGAGAAAATCTATTAAACATTACTTTAGTCTTTTTAACATTTATCTTTAGTCCTACTTTCATCTGATAACTCCTGAAACCTTTCCTGTAGCTCTAAAGCATTATTTGCAAAAACAAGTACATCATCTGCAAAATCTAAATGACTTAAATAATCTTTATTTAGTTTCACTCCTTTAGATTCCCATTTTAATACACAAAATACTTCTTGCAGCACACTGTAAAAGGTTTTGGAGATATGGAGTCAATCTATTTTCTCAATTTTGACTTTCCTAGTATCATTATGTAATATAATTATTGCTGTTGCATTTTTATAACTATTCTTTAAAATATGTTTTATACTGGATCTATACCATGATGATCCAATGCTTTAATCACTGAAGAAATGTTTATAGAATCAAATACATTTTCATAATCAACAAATCCAAAGTGTAATGGCAACTTATATTCAGTTGTCCTTTCTATATCTCCTCTCATACCTGGATATAATTTACTGTACTAAAACCATTTTTAAATCCAGCTTATTCTCTTGGTTGGTGGAAATCCAATGTTCTCTGTAGACGAGTTGTAATTATCTTCATAAAAAATTTGTATAAAACTGATAAAAGACTGATAGGTCTGTAATTTTTAATATCTTCTTTATCACCTTTTTTAAATATTAATACTGCATTCTTCCAATCATCTGGTACATTTTCATCATTTAGACATTTGGTATATAACTTTGCTAAAAAAATTATATTTCTTCACCTGCTTTTTTTAATATATCAATTATAATTCCATCATTACCTGGAGCCTTTCCATCCCTCATAAATTTAATTACATGTCTCACTTCTTCATTTAAAATTCTGAGCAATTCAGAAGATATGATAGATATAGGATGTACTTTTTCTTTATTATAGTATAATTCTTGATAGAAGTCTTCTACCCATTTCATGATGTCATCTCTCATATTAGTAATAGTTCCATCTTTTTTTCCTTATTGCCGATATAAATTTTCTACCAATACCAAAATGTTGATTTACACTCTTGAGACTTTTATTCTCTTCTACAACTTTCCTTGCTACTTCACAGTTATACTTTCTTATATCATTTTCAATTTTTTTCTCTACCATTTTACAGAATTTGAGGTATTCAACCCTTTTTAATTCATCATTTTTGTATATCTTTATATTCCTTCTTTTCTTCGTAAATTATCTAGTCTCAATAGAAATTTTATTAGTCAATTGTTGCTTTTTTTATCAGCTTATTTTTGTTGCAATTTTTAAAAGTGTATCAGTTATTTTCATATTAATTTCATTCAAATCTGAATCATGTTCAAAATCTACTAATATTTGAAATCGATTTGTAAGCTCTAATTTAAATTCATTAGAGTGTTTCTGAAGACTAGGAATATCAACTGTAAAAATTGTTTTTCTTAATAATTTTTGTTTTTCTAGATTTGCATTAACATGTATCTTACATCTTACTAATCAATGATCACTTTCTGTGTAAAATTTATTAAGAACATTACAATCTTGAAATATGTCTTTTCAATTAGTCAAAATATAATCCAATTCTGCTGTACCTTCATTTGGATGCTTCCATGTCCATTTCCTTTTAACATTTTTTTCAAAAAAAAAAAATCATATTATTAAGTTTTTTTTTTCTGCAAACTCCACAAGTCTATAACCTCTCTCATTTCTATTACCATAACCAAAATTACCTACAGCACTTTTATTTTTCATTTGTTTACCAATTCTATCATTAAAGTCTCCAATAACAATTTTAAAATGTTGTTTAGTCTTATCAAAAGCCTTTTGTACATTCATATAAAAATCTTCTACTACTTCATCACTATGAGAACTTGCTGTGGCATAAACCTGAATTATCTGCATTTGATAATTAATCTTGCCGCTCTGTCAAATACACCATCAATGTCCACAATATTGTTCTTCCACTTTTTATTTATAATGAAACCTACTCCGATTGTATTTCCAATATTTGTCCCTTTATAGTAGTGTGCATGTTCACTTTTTAAATCAATTGTCTCTTCGTTTTTTTCTTCTAGCTTCACAAAGTCCAATAATGTCTCATTTAATATAAGACAGTTCTTTTTCTAATTCTTGCAATCTTCCTTCACTTGAAAGTGATCTGCAGTTGTAAGTATCTAAATAAAAAGTCATCATCAAATGGCAGCCTGGGTCCACATTCAGGGGATTTTTAGCACCTTCTGCCTTCAGTCATCAACTGTTGCCTTGTTTGCTGACTTTACAGCCTCCTGGGAATAAGAGCCATGATTTATTTTTGTCTGTCATGATTATATATATCTATTGGAAATTTTTTTATCATTTACACATACATTCATTCTGCATTATCAGGCAACTGAGAAAAAAGATCATGGTGTTTCTTGATCTTAAACTCAGAGGTAAAAAGCCAATAAACTCACTTTGCTGGGTAATGCATGTTTGTGAGCATCCCATACGAATAGTCACTTAGTAATAACAGCTGCAATGACTTGAACATATGGGGGGGGGACATTAGGCCTGCATAAAGAATCAAAGTCCTTTCTGCATTATTTTTAAATCATATAATAATAATTCAAACAAATTTACTTAACACAGTATTCAAATTTCAAACAATATATTTTTTACTGGAAGTACTTTCGATTGTATCACTGACAATCTTTATCAACCATCAATACAATTGTACTCAAAATAAACTTATCATACCCATCATTCAATACATTCAAATTTCCCACAATTCTGTTGTTTTTATATTAGCTGATTGTCTATTCATTAAACCCTCTCTATTCCTAAATATCATCATTGCCTCTTTATTTTTTCATTTTTCATCATACCTTTCAATTTGAATAATTTTTACATCTCTACTGTCAAATTTAAAATATTTTACATATAAATTTTATATATTTTTCTCTTACCATACTTATCAATGAGTGCTAGTTTGAGGTATTGGTGTACTTTCTATATTATATATTTGTAACTACAAGTAAATATATATATATATTACTTTATATATATATATATATATATATATATATATATATATTAAAGTAAACAACTATTATTTGCTATTTATTATTGCAATCAATAATAAGTATTGATTTGTAGTGCACCAATTAACAAATGTAAATCTAAAATGTTCTCAACCAATACCCAGCCAAAGAATTTAGATATATTCTCTCCAACCATACATGTATTTCAAATATAACAATAAATATCAGATAAAATAAAAATATAAATATGTTATAGTCGTGCTAAAATGATTATCCTGAGTAATACTAAAATATTTAAGAAACTGTTCAAGTAGAACAAAATCATTAACAATAAGTGATGTTTTTATGCTGTTGTCTGTCACAGTTATAATATCAAATATTTACATAAAGTACAGAGACTTTTATTCTTATTTAAAATCCATACGTTATTGTGCTATATATTAATGTAATTTTAGCTGGATGTTGTCTTGTAAGATTATGAACTTATAGCTGCTTAGGAAAATGCTACCAAATGAACATTATTTTTGGTTATAGTAATTATAACATTATTATTGTTCACTACACACGTTTATTCTACTTGTTGAAATATTTTCCCATAAATGTTAGATTTGAATACGAAACAATGTCTCTTATTTGTTCGGGTGTGTTTGATGTGATAATATTTGGACCAATCATTTTAGTTTTTCTACTGTTTGAATTTTCAAATATCCGATAAAAAATACTTGTACTTAAAATATGTTTATAATGAAAAACAGATTGATGAAAATGTTAGATTATAATATTGTCAATTATTGCATGATTACAAGTAAAATGCGTATCAACATTTACGAAATGTTAATTTTTATTTCATTAAAGTGCAACAACACATTTTTTTAAGAACACAGCTTTTTTTTTTCTTAATATTTCAACGAGAGAATTGATTTTCATTAAAAAGTACAGTTAAATGATGCTCTTCAAAATTAAACCTTAAAAATTATTTACTTATATGATAAATTTTAAAATTATTATTTAATCAATGGTTAATATTTTATAAATATCTGCTATTTTCTTCTAAAAAGGCAAAAAAAAAAAGTTTTTATTAAACTTTATAATAACTTTTAAATAAATCTTTATGATAGTTACGTCATTCATTTTCACTTCTATATATTTTCTTTAAAAAAACTTTATTTTAATACTGGAACTTTAACTAAAACTTTGAGGTAACTAATTAATTCATTAAAAAGAAACAATTTGTCAAGCGTTGATGGCCGAGTGGTTAGCACAGCCGCCTTACAAGCAGTTGTCCCAGGATTCGCTTTTCAGCCAACTCTTTGACTCATAAAAAAAAAAAAAGAAACATAATTAAGTCATTATTTAAAAAATAAAATAAAGTAAAAAGTATTTACAATATATATATATATGTCTGTCTGTGGGAAAATATAGCCAAATATAAATACAGAAAATTATGTATACAAAAAGACATTTGAGTTCAAAAAATTGTGTATTTATATTAAATCTCAAATATAAAAAAAATATCTTATTGGTTAATGTATTAAATAATAAACACTAATTAATAAATAAAAAATAGAGCATTACTAGCCTAGGCAATTCAAAGATGTAATAGTGCTTGGGTTCATCTCATGAGGATAAAAAGTGCTAAATTTATAATTTTTTTTAAAAAAAATACTTTCTCTTTGTGTAGGGAAAAATATTCAGCAGTATAATCACTCTTCAATCATCAATGCTGTGGTGTGAAAAATTAAAGTATTTAAAAACTTGTTTTTTTCTTTTCTTTTTTCCTTTTTTCCATATGTCAAATGCGTTGCGGGAAAACGAACCCGGGCCAGCTGCTTGGAAAGCAGCTATCCTAACCGCTCGGCCACCAACGCTTGACTTAAAACTTGATTTTTTTTTCCTATGTGTCAAAGCATTGGACTTAAAACTTGTTTGTTTTCATTTTTATATAAAATGTCAAATCTATTGTTAGTTATTCTATATGTAAATTGTTTGCCAATTAACCTACATAATGATTCAAGTGTTTTATTAAATATAGAAAATTTTCACCTCTACAACTGATGTAGGGTGGAGATATACAGTTTAAAATCAATTATGAAATTATCTTGGAACATTTTTGTAACCATATTACGTTTTCATATAAGGCATCTTTTACTTCACATGAAAAACATCCCTTTCCTGATACAATATTAGTAACAAATTTTGTTTTGACAAGTTTATCCATAAATGTATTCCATCTTCAATATACCATTTTAGAATATGAAAAAAATAGACTTTACATAATCTGTGGAACATAATATGTTAAAGGGTTTTTGCCATATGTGACTAATATTGAGTAAATAATTATTATTTGCTAAGTTAATATATTATTTTTAAGATTATGCTTTTGAATTTATTTTATTTATAAAATTTTTCTAAAATGTAAATTTACAATGAAAAATGACATTTAATTTCTTAAAAATAAAATAGAAAAAAAACAATAGCCATTGTGCTAGCAATACATCACTGATTAAAATATTAAACATTAAATAATAATTACATTGTAGAAGAGTTTTCAATTATTGCCATGTAATTATTATCAATTAATTATATAACAATTAATTAAAAGTGTAGCTTCAAATTATTTATTAATTAATATTTAAAAATCTTATTTATTTTTTATATATCTTGGTTGATAGTTTCTATATATATAAAATAATGAAAATAATAAATATAATGGTAGTTAACTATCATATACTGTCTTTCAATCCTCTGAAGTACTTTCAGTTAATTCCTTAACCCTCTTCAACTGCTGTTAAATTCAAAACGGTTAAGGAATTAACTGAAAGACTATATATAATAGCTAATTATTGTTATATTTATTATTTTTATTGTTATTGTAATAGTTTCTAATTAACGAACATTTTATTTGTATTTATATATATATTGTAATGCTATGAAATTAAACAATAATAATTATATAAATTCAAACAAGCTATACTAAGTTCAAACAATGTGGTTAAACACAAATCTATTCAATAATATGACCAACGATCTGATGATAATAATCAAAATTAGCTCAGCATGGAAAATTAAGTTAATTATAATGATTCCCAAAATATTTTAATTTTTTTGTTTAGATTCAAATTAAAATTATTATTAGGTGTCTATCACTTTGCAGTAGAATGATTGCTTCTATATATTTCACTATCACTGATCATCATCATTGTAATGTAATTCAGTTATCTCTACCTCTTCTCCAGTTGTTTGTGTGGCTTCTCTGGGTTAGTGTTATATTAGTGCTTATGTCTGGAATAAATTTAAACAGCAAAAACAAATTAAATTGGTTAATAAAAAATAATCACAACTTCTACAATATAAAATAAATCAATAAATAAAAATACAAAATATTGAATTGAATAAATATAACCAATATATTTAAGATCTTATAACTAAATATAAAAATAGGTCTTACCAAATAATAAAATGTTTTAAATCATGGCTTTTGTGGATAGTATAAGCTTGTTATATATTAGAACATTCACCTTTAACAATAGTCTTTATTAATCCAATCTTGAATGGCATTATCCTGTTAAGGTAACATTGTTTATAGATAGTGGTGACAAATCCCACTAAAAATTGATATACAGTAGATATTATAGCAGAATCCATTTCTTTCTTTATGGTATGGTTCATTTCTTTAAAGCAGGTAACATTCTATTCTATGTAACTTATAATTTGTATATCTGAATATACAACTGCTTAGTTCCAGGTCTTGATACTAGCCATACATTGTAAATAGTCTTTCTCTTGCTAATATTATCACAACTGGTAAGGTGGATGGAGTATTAAAAAAGATATTAAAAAGAGTGAGCAAGGTAGAACTAGTTGAAAGTATTTTAGGAGAATCCAATTTAACCAGTCACTTCTGTAATAATACTTAACCCTCTTTTTGTGGAATCAATCTGAACTGTTTTCTTCTTGAGTACTGTCATTTATCAGACTTATTTATATCATATGTTCTCATAACTTTTTAAAATTTAACACATAATTAAGTCTGCATTTTTGTTTTCAGGATGTTTTGTTACAAAACATCATTATCCAGATTTGGTTCCAAGAGTTATTACAATTTAACAAAACACGTTTTTAAATTTTACATTCATGTAATTATTTTACAAATAATTATAAATTGTTTTTTTATTGTGGGCTAAAAAGAAAAAGAAAACAAATTTATGACTGAATTTTGAAATTTATTGTCTATGTTTATCATCCCTACTGTCTTACAATTTTTAACAATGTACTCAAACTCACCATTCATTTTACTACAAGAAGTGGTGAATTATTTTTTTAAGTCACCATTCAGCATTCAAATCTGACAGGGTTACAAAATAAGGTATGATTTCTTAAATTATACAATGTAGTCAAAACTATTTTTTTTCTCTTCCCTTATATTATAATAGTTATCATTTTACTAATAGTACTTTTACAAAGTACATTTTTTTTATTAAATATTTAATTGTAATATTAACTCTATAGATTTTTTTTTAATTTTGTACAATGATATATTTTGGATATATATATATATATTCACACACATAGCAATATATAAATTTACTAATTCATGTATCCGAATCTATTATAATGTTCTCTTAACCATGCAATCCTGTAGTTAAATAAATCAAACTGCAAAAAAATTGGCACTGTTATAATATATATATATATAATGTTTTTATTGATATGTAGCATAAGTAGCGATGTTGTCATAATTAACTATAAATTGATTAGTTTCTAGCGAGATTATACTGACATAAATAATAAGCAAAAATAATTTTATACCATAGTTATAATTTTAAAAAGAAGTTTATTTTTCCCTCATTTTATAGGGATAAAATGTATTTTGTTTTCAATCATAGTTCGCTAAAATATATTTCAAAATTATTAGTTAAAAGAAATGAATTCGTTCGAATATTTTACATTTAAATAGATTTTCAAAATACTTATTTTTTATTGATGTCTCACTTTTTTCTTTTTGCTTAATTTTTTTTAAAAATAGATTTTTTTCCTTGATTTAGTAGGTTTTAGTTATAACTACTTTCCAAATAAATAGCTTTAAATGTGACATTATGTGTTTTGCATCGAAATATAATTTAAAGGCTTCTAAATATTAAGTGCTAGTAAAGGCAGAGGGCAAAATGTAGCTGTTTTTCGTGAGTTTCTTCGTTTTAACACACGCACACTCACAAATTATATTAATGAAGAACAAAATAGAAAGAGATAAAACAATTTTATTCTGAAGATTCTTAGTACAATATATCCATATTTTTTTTAATATGATTTAAATTAATTACCTTGATTTATGGTATATTTATTTTTTAAAACATTTTTACCTGTTTATTTGTTTATAGGAAAACCATCAATTAGAAATAAAAGTAATCAGTCTTCACCCTTTAATATTTGCGAAAATGCAACTATTAATGCCATCACAACAACCAGTGACAAAAATACTTACGTATTCAAAGGTAAGTCGATTTGAAATACATGTTATATGTTTTTATGGAAAAATCACGTGATGAAATAAGTTGTACATCAATTTGTCTTAGTTAGTTTTATATTTAATAGTTATTTCCAGATTCTAAACATGCTTATAATTTGTTTATTTTCTTAAACATATTTTATAACCAGTCAAGCTAACCATCTGATTATTGATCAGTAAATGAATATCTATCTTTTCTCAACTAGAAACAAAATAGAATCGGAAATATAAACTTCTATGACCTGCACTCATCTTTTTTTTCACTGTTTTAATGGGAAACCATGGCTGAAATGCAACTGTTTTTGTAGTAGACTATAACATTCTATTTTTCTTTTAGATATTTTTTAAAATATATATTGATCGATGATGTCAAATAATAATGATTAATTCCAGTTTTGATGTGTCAGTAAGTAACAGAACTATTCTTAAATACAATATAGTCCTATAGGTAAAATATCTTACAAAAATCATATGTTGTAAATTTAAATAGTAATTTTTTGTCCACAAATTTATAATTGAAGATTGCATTCAATCAAATGACTTAACTACTATGTATAAAATAAAAAAGTTGAGTTTAATATATGCTAATCCAACTGTAATAAACAAAAAGGAAATTAAGTAACATAATATTATGTGCAGTGTTGTTATAGTGTGAAAAAATGCTAGTATCAACCAAGTAGAATGTGGTGAGACTAAGACTTTGCTTTATACTAAGTTTTCATTATGTATTTGCCTGCCTATAAACATATATTGTAATTAAGTAACAATTATATATCTTTATACCATATCAAAATATGAAAAGTTTATTGATATTATAAATCTAAATAAGATAATAATTATTACCACTCAACCAACACATATTTAGCCAATTGAATAGTAATATTCCATTTTTAAAAGAAATCATATACACACTCGTGCACATATCCACTCTTATTCTAGCCATTACCAAACAATTGTAAATAAAAAAGGTAGTTTTGCTGTATTGTTTAAATAATTAATGGATGTATAGTTCATTATGTCTAACCAAATTACATCTATTCAAAATGATCACTGCTAACCACAAATAAAACAGACATCATGAATGATAAAATATCAGATAGTTATAATCATTTATTGATTATTCCAACCTGCATTTCAATCACCGTTTGTATTGAAAATGTTTTTAATACATAGTAACTACTTTTCATGAGGCTTTTTCCCCAATGTGATATATTGTTCATTTGATTTAAGTTCATTATTTTGGAGTTTTCTGTAGTTTTGCTTCATCAATTTTGTATTCATTTGGCTTTATATTAGAACAATATATATATATATATATATATATATATATATATATATATATATATATATATATATATATATATATATATATATATATATATATATATATATATATATATATTATTTATTAAAACAACTATTAAGATGTCATATTGAGCAAACAACTTAATTCAAAGAAGCCAAGAATGTTAAAAATTTGTAGTTTATTTGATCTTAAAGTAGTTGGCACTTGTAAAATTTAGCCATCATTCAAAATTGAAAATCATATATTTCCTGCAGTTTATTTATGATTATGTTTTGCAAAATTTTGTGAAATATTTATTTCTGTATAATAATGTAGTATTTAAATTAGAATTTTGTTTCAATATATATATATATAACAACACTTCTGTTATATGGCACATAATAATATAGTATGTGTGCATATAAATATAAAGTTGAAAGGGAAAGTAAAAATAAACAGAAATAAAAATATTGTAGTTTTTTTCTACATGTCACTGGAAATAATAACAATTATAAAGGGTTAAATTATTCTAAATATAAAATAAAATTCTATTATAAATAAATTATTTAAAAAGGTCTCAATAAATATTTTGTTTCAATTCTGATTTCGAATTTAAAAACAAGCATTGTTTATTTTTGAAATCATTTAATTAATGCTTGTATACATCATTTATTTATTAATTTTTAAAAATATTTGATAAAATTTCCAAATGTAGCTTTTAATTAAAAGTGCTTTGGAAGGGATTAAAATTGTTTTAATCAAGAGAGATAAGGAAAACAGTTTGTAATTGAAAATAATTTTTGATATGTTTTTGTCACCTCTCAGCTGACTCGTATAAAAAGTTTATAAAACGATTAAAACAGTTTGGTTTTTATATTTTGAGAGGCAATTGGCTGGTAGTAGTTGGTGTTTGGGAAGTTATAAAAAATAGCTCCCATGAAGATATAGCTGAAGTCAAGGTGGTCTACTAGTGCCATATGCTAGAGTTTTGATTCACATAAAGCCAAACCCACTTCTAAATGAGTTACTAGCCAGCACAAATAAGAACAAAACAGCTAGTTTACCTAAAATGTAAGTGGAATCAACTGCAGACCAACACTTGCCTAGAACAATCCTAGACCAAGTGAACAAATAGAATGTCAATGATTTACCTGACAATGCATATTCCTCATTGTTCCTATCCAAAAATGACCAATCTAACCAAGACAAACTCAGTTTGCTGCTCTAAAATCTACTAGCTTGACCAGATAATCTTCACATGCTGAATAATTAATCATACATATTTATGATGTATCTATATGCATGAGAAGCACAGATGAACACACACACACACACACACACACATATATATATATATATATATATATATATATATATATATATATATATATATATATATATATATAACAATGGTGATTTGTATCAATTAAATCCTTAAGAATGACATTTAAAAATATAACTTAAAATGCAAGTAATATTTTTGCTTGAATTAAAAATTTTAAAGTGACATATAGAATAATATTATTATAATTGGTTTAAAGTCTATATAATTAATAGAATCTGTGATGGTGATATCTATATGTAGAAAGAATTACTTTAAATTTTATATTCTAAAAAAAAAAATGGATTTCCAAAATCTTTCAGACTAGGAAAGAAAATCTAAAACAAATCCTTTTAGAGTAACTTGTCAAAAACTAAAGAAAAAGGAAACATTTGAAACCTAAGTTTAAAAACGTTTATAATTAATCAATCAACAATAATCCTCTCAAGACTGATTTTATTTTTTTAAAAAGAAAAAGAAAATACTTTTTATTGCCTATAAAAGGAGAGTCTAATAATTTTAATACATATCTATATTTTATTGTTACACATGGGCATTTGTTAATTTGCAGATGTTATATATATATTGTAACCTTATATATATATATATATATATATATTGTAACCTTCCAGGTTGGCACCAGAAAGAAATGTGGGAAGGTCACATTTGTGCTAACAATGGCTAAAGGTAATTCATTGAGAAAAATGAATTGTGATATAATTTAATATTTAAAATTGAGTTTTTAGGAAAACTAAACTTAATTTGTGATGTGATTTGCTAGTTAAAATTAAGATTTTAACAAAATTAAAATTTTAAATGGGTATATTGATTGGTGGAGTTTTGGACTATATGTTTAGTGGTAGATGTTTGTGTATAGTAGAGGATTTATATGTCATAATAGGCAGATGCATAAATATATTATTAATTAGAATTTTCTTTAATATATTTTATTTATAAGTTACTGATTATATATTGTCTTAGAATCTTATGTTTTAAAAATGATAAAGATTATTTGTAATAGTAAATAACATTTCTAAAATTAATAATTAGTATTTAATATTATTTTTTACTATGTTTATTATATTCAAACATTTTATTGTTAAAAATTTTATAAATAATATTTCTGGCAAGCTTCCAAAGTTGATTGTCATAGAAACACAGAGGGCGTAAGTGAAGAAAGACATAAAGTTTAAAACTTGAAGAAAATAAAAATTTCCAAGAGAGAAAATATAAGAAAAAAAAACTTAAATGAATCAAAAAACTCTCTAAAAGTATTGCAAATATTAAAAAGAACATCGCAAGGATTCTAATGATATGTTTATGGAAACTTTCTATTATACTACTGGAGTAATAAAACCATGAAAAGATAGACCCAGAGGGAAAATCAGCTCCAAACTTCTATTAAACCATGGTTCAAATCCACTACCTTTCAAAAATACCTTGATGTCATGTAAGATAAGTAATTATAATTTATTTCAAGATATTGCCGAAAGTAAGTAATATTAAAATGGAAAAATTGTGTAAAATAAAGCTAGCACCAATTTTTTCATTAGACGCTAAAACCAGACACTTAATATTAAATTCTAATCATTTTTTATCAATCTTCTGCAAATTAAAATTTAAAATAAAAAATTTATCTACTTAATTTTATAACCAGAAGATAATTTTCTACTGTATAACTTTGCTAGTCACGTATATATAGTGAAGTAATGTCAATGCATGCAAATATCATTTTTAACGCCCGTCATGGAATTCTAGGATATAAAAAAAAAACTCTTATCATTCTTAACAAGTTATGCTTAACAATCAGATAGACATTTTTTTTATGTTATAATTTACCATTGTTTTCAAAATTAATATGTATGTTTCTTTAACTTTCAACTTTCAATTTTCTTTTAAAAAACTTAATATGTAATAATGGGATATTGACAAATATTTTTTTTTGATTACAATAGATGTATAAACAATTCTTTTTTTGTTTTTGTTTTGTGTTCTTAAAAAAAAAAAAATGATGTAATTTCATTATCATTAGAGTATGATAATTTATTATTTTGTATGATTTAGAAAGTATATAATAGGTGATTTTTGGATATTCGGATGTGTGCGTAATGCTATAGATTATTATTTTAAAGAAGTTGTATTTATTGTGCAATTTAGTTAATGAAGTATATTTAAAGAAAAATAATGAATTAAAACCTTATCTGTTATAAGTTCAGTATATAGGAAGTATATTGAATGTGAATTGAAGGTAGAAATAGTCAAGGGACAATTAGATTATGTAGATTAAGTATGGAGATATTCGTTAACTTTTAAGCAAATAGGTATAAGTGTTTGGTTATTATTTTTTCCTACCTTTATTTATTTTGTATAGTTACTGCTAGATGACATGTAAAAGATGATTGATATATGGCATCATACAAGTTTATAAATAATCTAATAAAATATATTTCATGAATACATTATATTTACAATATAATCAAACGCACATATTCGAAGATATATATATGGTTAACATATTAAATAGCAGTCAATTTTGATTTTACCTTAGAAGAGATGTAACTGGTTATCAAGGTGCATAAATAATATTTTTTTTTATTATAATTATTTCTTTTGTCTTTTATTTTTTTTATTTTTTTTTAATAAATATTTTAATGAATTAAAAGTCCAAATGAATTGCTTGACTATTTACGTTCGATCCTTCATTTCCACACACACACATCTGGTTAATATAACACAGTTATAGATGATATAAGTTTGTCAATATAATTCAAGTTTTATTTAATTTGTCTGGTGGTAATAAATCTCAGTATTACAATGCCAATAATACATTTACTTTGTTTAGAATAGATAGTGATATGGGTATAAAGGTACCCGGTCCTAATCATTATCTATCCTATATTAAATATGATAATTGAGGATTGGGCAACAGTTTTAGTATTGAATAGATGCTCTGAACATATTTAAATTAACCCTATAGTATTATTGTTTATAGACGTTTTTATCATCCTTGTTGGCCTCATATATAAAGACCATATCCTATAATCTCAACTGAGCTAGGCCATAAAATAGTTATCATATAAAACCTTTTAAATAAGTTTAAATATAATTTATAATTATAAATTTTATTCTATTTTGCATAGAATTGGCGCCTGGGCAATTATAAATATAATAAAGTAAATAAATGAAGAACATGGAGGTTATAGGAGAGGGTTAAAGTGACCGCCCAACTGGGGCTTTATATATTGAAGGTTAAAGTGACTGCCCAATCGTGGGGCCTGGTATACTTAGCATAAAGTGGCCACCCAGTCATGGGGCCTGACAGTCGTGGGACCTGATATAAGTGGCGTGCCACGTGGACGGCTTGTTATTTATATAGAGGCCACAACTGCTAGGGTTAAGTGGCTGGCCCTGTTTAATTAAGTCTCATAGCCTGATATATTTACAGTTAAGTGGTGGCATGCAATGTTGATGGCTTGATATACATGGGTTAAGTGGCGAGTCTCATAACCTGTAGAATATTTATCTTTTGTTGGTTTAATTGGTTAAAGTGGCAACCCAAATGTTTAGGGTCTCGATCAATTAAATTTCACACCCTGTAGACTGCCTATCTTGTTGTTGGCTAAATTATTGGGGTCTATATTAATTAAATACCAGACCTTGTAAAGTGTCTATGTTTTGGTGGCTTATGTTGTAATGTCTCCAGGATTATCTAAACCTAGGTTCATTAATTAATTTTGTTGGTTAAATACCATAAGCTATATGAGTAAAACAGTATTGTTAGTCAAAATATTTATATAAAAAGAATAAGATAGTTTATATATATATATATATATATATATAGCTACACATATAATTAGTTTATATATATATATATATATATATAAACTAATTATATGTGTAGCTTGTACTGTCTCAGTGCATATATACTATACATTTGTTAATATGTGTTCGTGACAATAAGGAGAAAAAAAATTAAAGTGTTAGAAAGGTAGTAAGAGTAAAATGGAACTAGGGGTAAATGGAGCATTAACTAAGGTTTGAAATAAGCAAATTAGAGTTTGGAATAAGTCAATACCTGAAAGATGTGTAATAGATATAAAAATGTAAGATGTATAGATTAAAAAAAAAACATTTTTTAGGTGAAATAAATAAATACAGCCATGAGACAGCTTAATTTCAATTATAAAGCTATATAAATATCACAATTTAGAGTAAATGTTAAAGTTGATGCCAATTTATATATATATATATATATAAATATATAAATAATTTACATATATATATATATATATATATATATATATATATATAAATTATTAATCAATGTCTGTATTCCAATTATAATAAAATATATATAACTATTCAAAACAATACAATAATTAATACAGTAACAATATTTTAAACAAATATATACCAATTTAATAGAAGTACTTTCAACTATCTATGTAGTCGTTGTCAACTAGACTCAAATTGTATTAGAAAAAACCGTTACAAATGTAAACAAAAGCAATACGTCATACATCAATTTTCCCACAATTCATTAATTTTTATATTGGCTGTCTGTCTATTTATCAACTGTTGCTTTTCACTTTTTATTAACATAGCCTCTTTAATTTTGCGTTTATTATTATTTCTTTCAATACACAGAATTTTAATTTTATTAAAATCAAAATCAAAACCATAATTACATGTTACATTATGATCAAAAAATACTGATGGTGATACATCATCATTTCTAACATTCTCTTGTCTTGATTTTTGCACTCGTTTATATAATAACAAATGCTCCCTTGATCTTTTCTCTAATGTACATCGAGATTCCCCAATATAAGCCTTTCCACAAAAACATAGCCATTTATATATTGCACAACTTTGATTTAAAATACCAAACCTATTTTTTGAATTATTTATTAATCTATTTAAATTAGGAGTAGTATAAAATGCAACTCGACATATATTTTTATATATCTGTTTTATAAATTTAACCTGTTCATTACAAATAAATGGTATTGATATCCAAGTATATTTTATTTTATCAATATCTATAGCATCTAAAATATTTCTATTATTATTAAACTTAGTAACAATATTATAAATTAATTTATGATCATATCCAACATTTAACAAATCCATAATAAATACATTTATGTTACTTATTTTATCAGAACTATATTTACATAATTTATTATTCCTAAATAAAAATGATTTTAAACTGGATAATTTATGTGCAATTGGCACATTTGAATACCAAGGAATATATCCTCTTTTTTCAATATCTTTTATTACCATACAATAATCTAATTTATTTTTATTACGTGTAATTTTAATATCTAAATACTGAATTGACTTTTTTTCTTCAAAAGATTTACTCCATTTTAAACCTTCTAAACTATTTAATTCATTGAATAATGCATTTATAATATCTAAACTTCCACAAACGAAAACATCATCGACATACCTGTAATAAATTTTAATACCTTGGCAATATATATTAGTATTAAGAATTATATCTTCATATCTTGATACCACAAAACTACATATTTGTGAAACTACAGGAAGTCCCATAGGCCATCCATAATCTATTTTATAATAATTTTCATTAAATATAGCATATATATTTTTATCAATAAAATATAATACATCATTTACAAATTTTACTTTTTTAACATCAACTTTTTTTAACCTTAAAGATGCTTTAAGGTTAAAAAAAGTTGATGTTAAAAAAGTAAAATTTGTAAATGATGTATTATATTTTATTGATAAAAATATATATGCTATATTTAATGAAAATTATTATAAAATAGATTATGGATGGCCTATGGGACTTCCTGTAGTTTCACAAATATGTAGTTTTGTGGTATCAAGATATGAAGATATAATTCTTAATACTAATATATATTGCCAAGGTATTAAAATTTATTACAGGTATGTCGATGATGTTTTCGTTTGTGGAAGTTTAGATATTATAAATGCATTATTCAATGAATTAAATAGTTTAGAAGGTTTAAAATGGAGTAAATCTTTTGAAGAAAAAAAGTCAATTCAGTATTTAGATATTAAAATTACACGTAATAAAAATAAATTAGATTATTGTATGGTAATAAAAGATATTGAAAAAAGAGGATATATTCCTTGGTATTCAAATGTGCCAATTGCACATAAATTATCCAGTTTAAAATCATTTTTATTTAGGAATAATAAATTATGTAAATATAGTTCTGATAAAATAAGTAACATAAATGTATTTATTATGGATTTGTTAAATGTTGGATATGATCATAAATTAATTTATAATATTGTTACTAAGTTTAATAATAATAGAAATATTTTAGATGCTATAGATATTGATAAAATAAAATATACTTGGATATCAATACCATTTATTTGTAATGAACAGGTTAAATTTATAAAACAGATATATAAAAATATATGTCGAGTTGCATTTTATACTACTCCTAATTTAAATAGATTAATAAATAATTCAAAAAATAGGTTTGGTATTTTAAATCAAAGTTGTGCAATATATAAATGGCTATGTTTTTGTGGAAAACTATATTGGGGAATCTCGATGTACATTAGAGAAAAGATCAAGGGAGCATTTGTTATTATATAAGCGAGTGAAAAATCAAGACAAGAGAATGTTAGAAATGATGATGTATCACCATCAGTATTTTTGATCATAATGTAACATGTAATTATGGTTTTGATTTTGATTTTAATAAAATTAAAATTCTGTGTATTGAAAGAAATAATAATAAACGCAAAATTAAAGAGGCTATGTTAATAAAAAGTGAAAAGCAACAGTTGATAAATAGACAGACAGCCAATATAAAAATTAATGAATTGTGGGAAAATTGATGTATGACGTATTGCTTTTGTTTACATTTGTAGCGTTTTTTCTAATACAATTTGAGTCTAGTTGTAACGACTACATAGATAGTTGAAAGTACTTCTATTAAATTGGTATATATTTGTTTAAAATATTGTTACTGTATTAATTATTGTATTGTTTTGAATAGTTATATATATATATATATATATATATATAAGCAAAATATATATATATATATATATATATATATATATATATTTTGCTTATCAATTAAATATGGTACTGATGCCAGATAAACATAGAATTATTGATAGTATTAAATTATAAAGTGTTAATATTGTTCATATTTGTAACACTTCTGTTATAGAAAGTCTATAATTTTGAAGGTTAGATAGCATACTTGATTGTTGGAGTTTTGTTGGTTGTGTTGCAAATTTTGGTGATGGATGAAGAATTTTTGTTATTGTCTTAGGTATATGGTGTATTCATGTCACTGGTGACTGATTGTTCTCATTCACTCCTCCAACCCAAATTATGATATCATTTGTTAGTTATCATGAAGCAGTTAATGTAGTCCTGCCATGATTTTGCCTCTAAAACTCCAGAGAGAGCAAGACATAGTTCTTTCTAAATATATATGTAATATTTGTCTCTAAGACTCCCAAATATGAGCAAGAAAATATTTTATAAATAGCACCTAAGACTTGGATGTAAGCAGGGCATTATGATAGTGTTTGCAGTAAAATAATATGGGTTGTGGTAGCTTAGAGTGGTTAAAGTGAGATGATCATCAGAGTGTTCATGGAGCATTGTATGTTTTGAGAGCAGTGATGGAGTTCTTCTATCCCTCTCAAAATTGTAAACTGCTAATAACTCTTTTGACTGTCAGTATCTGTTGGATCTTTAGAAGAATGAATAAATATATAACTTGAATATATAGCTCATTCAAACAGCCTATTTTCTTTATTGTTATGTAAAGCTTGGCATTTACCATATTTAAGTAAAAATTGTATATCAGTCGTCATAATAAATGCATGTCATCATTAATTTGATTTTGGTTATGAATTTTTTTTTGTTATAAATGCTGGTTATAATATTTGAATGCACTCAATACAACATAAAAATAAATGAATATGTTTAAATTATTTTGGTCTTTTATCGGTTGTTTGAATTGGTGTAGTTTGCAATATAACTATAGTGGATCATATAAAATTTAATTTATAATTCCAGCTATGTTTAGATTAATGTTATCTAGTTAAAGCTTAATGTCTTCTTATCTATGTGTGTGTGGAAAATCGAACATTATATCGGAAAATAAAATTGTGGAAAATTTATGTCATTTTAGGTAGTGGTGGTGAATTTGAATTGTTGATTTGGTGGAGGTTGGGGCTGATAAACCTTGTTTTCTTAAATAGTATTAATAAATTTTTAAAGAGATTATAAAATGGAAGAATTTAACTTATATGATAGTTTGGATGGGTCTCAAGAGACACCATCTCCAGACATGGCTGCATTGTCTCCTGATCTTGAATCAGGAAATGAAGCTATAGATATGTCCTATGGAGAGTCTAGCAAGATGAGAGATAATATTTGTAAAACCATGAATGATGATATGCCGATGTGGGCCAAATCGTTTTTGGCAAAATTAGAGTCTGGTTGAGTAGAAGATAGAAAAAAGTCAGAAGAGATGTTTGTAGAATTGAAGTCAGAATTAAAAGAAATAAAAGTAAATCAAGATAAGACAGAGGAGAGGATGACAGAAATAAAATTGGAAATGTTAGGAATAAAGTCAGACATGATAGAAATAAGAGTTAATATAGTTAGGCAGATGAAAGTTGTGGAAGAGAAAGTAAAAAGTCAGGAATCAGAGATAGCAATAGAAATAAAATTGAGTCAAAAGAAGTCAGAGGAGAGGATAGTTGAAATAAAGTCAGAAATGTCAGAGATAAAATTAGAAATGAAACTAGAAACAAAGCTAGAAGCAAGAGTAGAAATACCCAAAATGAAGCTAGAAATGCATGAGAATATTAATGATCAAGTTATGCAGGTTAATAAGAATGTTAGTTTAGCCAGTGATGAAATAAATGTATATAAAGAACTTAGAGAAATAGTTAATCAGGACTCAAAATTAGAGAAAATTGAAGATATAGGCATGCTTAAGGATTTCAAGAAGAATCTTGATAAAAAGAAAGAAATTAGTAAATCAATGAAGACAGAAATAATTTCCTTAGACATGAAATACCTAGAAATTGTGGAAAATGAATTGCTTGAGGTTACTGATATTACAGGTAATAAATTTAAAAATAAAAATGAAGACATAATTCCAAAGTGTGTTCTTGATTATTTAGAACATAAGGTGAAGGTGAATTTTTTTTTAAAAAAATTTTATGGAGATACTAAACATGTAATATGTAGTATGAAATGTTTAATAGAAAGTGTTAGTCATGCTAGAGAAGTTGGTAAGGTGAAAATAAAATGTAAAATTAAGAATACAGAGAAGTCTGATTTAAATTTTCTTAGAAAAGTTAGTAATCCGGAAAAAGAGTTAGGCAAAGCCAAAGTAAAGCTTAAATGTAAAAGTAAGAAGAAAACTAAAGTAGATTTTATGAGAGAGATAATTAATCACAATGAACATATGAGGAAAATTAAAGTAAAATTCAAAGAGATGAGTAAAGAGAAGGTTAAGATAAGTTATCTTAATAAAGGTGTAGATTGTATAAGAGATATTGGGAAGGCAAAAGTCAAATTTAAATTAATAAATGAAAAGATAGTTGATTTAAATCTTAGTAGAAAGATTGTTGATGAAGAAAAAGAAGTTGGAAAGGCTAAGATGAAACTCAAAGAAGTAAAAGAAGAATTATTTAATATAAATCATCTTAAGAAAGTGAAGAATAAAGTACGATATATTAAAAAGGTTAGAGTTAAATCTAGTAAAGTGAAAATGAAATCTTGTAGAAAAAAACTTGTTAGAAGAAAGGAGATCAAGAATATAAACACAAGGTTTAAAGTAACCTATAATTCTCACAGTTTGGTTCCATGTCCTGCAAGACATGATTAATAAAAAGTCATACATATTGTTCAATATAGAATTTAGTTAATTTTTTTTTCTCTTTCTTACTTATTTAATGTTGCTAAAGTATAATATAAACATGTGTTTATAAAAGCATTAAATGTTTTTATTGTTTATGTTTATTCGACAAACATAATTTTCTAATTGAGGAATGATCTTAATGTAAAATTTAATGTGTTATTAATATTGATTGTTGTTTATCCAATTCATTTTTCTTTCATAAGGGGGACAGATTGTAACCTTCCAGGTTGGCACCAGAAAGAAATGTGGGAAGGTCAACTTTGTGCTAACAATGGATAAAGGTAATTAGTTGAGAAAAATGAATTGTGATATAATTTAATATTTAAAATTGAGTTTTTAGGAAAACTAAACTTAATTTGTGATGTAATTTGCTAGTTAAAATTAAGATTTTAACAAAATTAAAATTTAAATGGGTATATTGATTGGTGGAGTTTTGGACTATATGTTTAATGGTAGATGTTTGTGTATAGTAGAGGATTTACATGTCATAATAGGCAGATGCATAAATATATTATTAATTAGAATTTTCTTTAATATATTTTATTTATAAGTTACTGATTATAGATTGTCTTAGAATCTTATGTTTTAAAAATGATAAAGATTATTTGTAATAGTAAATAACATTTCTAAAATTAATAATTAGTATTTAATTTTTTTTTACTATGTTTATTATATTCAAATATTTTATTGTTAAAAATTTTATAAATAATATTTCTGGCAAGCTTCCAAAGTTGTTTGTCATAGAAACACAGAGGGTGTGAGTGAAGAAAAACATAAAGTTTAAAACTTGAAGAAAATAAAAATTTCCAAGGGAGAAAATGTAAGAAAAAAAAAACTTAAAAGAATCAAAAAAACTCTCTAAAAGTATTACAAATATTAAAAAAAAAACATTGCAAGGATTCTAATGATGTTTATGGAAAATTTCTATTATACTACTGGAGTAATAAAACCATGAAGAGATAGACCCAGAGGGAAAATCAGCTCCAAACTTCTATTAAACCATGGTTCAAATCCACTACCTTTCAAAAATACCTTGATGTCACGTAAGATAAGTAATTATAATTTATTTCAAGATATTGCCGAAAGTAAGTAATATTAAAATGGCAAAATTGTGTAAAATAAAGCTAGCACCAATTTCTTCATTAGACGCTAAAACCAGACGCTTAATATTAAATTCTAATCATTTTTTATCAATCTTCTGCAAATTAAAATTTAAAATAAAAAAATTTATCTACTTAATTTTATAACCAGAAGATCATTTTCTATTGTATAACTTTGCTAGTCATGTATATATAGTGAAATAATATCAATGCATGAAAATATCATTTTTAACGCCCATCACGGAATTCTAGGATATAAAAAAAAAACTCTTATCATTCTTAACAAGTTATGCTTAACAATCGGATAGACATTTTTTTTTATGTTATAATTTACAATTGTTTTTAAAATTAATATGTATGTTTCTTTAACTTTCAACTTTCAATTTTCTTTTAAAAAACTTAATATGTAATAATGGGATATTGACAAATAATTTTTTTTTGATTACAATAGATGTATAAACAATTCTTTTTTTGTTTTTGTTTTGTGTTCTTTAAAAAAAAAAAAACAATGTAATTTCATTATCATTAGAGTATGATAATTTATTATTTTGTATGATTTAGAAAGTATATAATAGGTGATTCTGGATATTCGGATGTGTGCGTAATGCTATAGATTATTATTTTAAAGATGTATTTATTGTGCAATTTAGTTAATGAAGTATTATAACGATTGAAATGCAAGTGAAGATCGAATCTACATATCTGCAACTACTAGGGCACCATCTAGGCATTTAAACCTAGAAAAATTTATAGAGTAGGCAGATACGCGCTGTTAAAATTCCACTTTATTTAGATATTCAGATCATTAGCCCAAGTCACTAGCTCAGTGGAGTAGCAGAGATAATAAAATATAAATTTTATATCTTAAATATAAAAGAATAAAAGCCACTGCCAGAAATTAACACATAAAAATATTTATTTACACACATATAAAATAACATTTAAATTTTGAGGAATAAATTCACCATTTTAGATTTTTCTATTAATCTTTAGTTTTACATTTAAGTAAATTACAACCATGAGTTTAATATTTATTTAGTGAGTCGAGGATGAATAGACTACATAGATCTGCATTTGAAAAGAAAATATTCTTCCCTGATTTAACCTTAGGCAACAAATTTCACAATCAAACCGGCGCCAATCCATCTGATACATTTATGTATTCAATGTAGCATGAAAATACGACAACACAAAATACTCTACTGTCAGGAATGTACATCTGATCAGTAAGTAGAATTAGAGAAAGACATTGTCTCTCCACCAACAGGAATGTCACATCTGTTGGCGAGTAGAACAATAAACATAAAACTCCATAGGAATGGATTGTGGTCCTTTGCCGTCTTACAAACCCATCCATAGGCAAACAGAAGGTGTGTGGCATATATATATAATCCTGCCCATAGTGGATCTCATACTACATCTACAATTACACAAATATATCCAATCCATTGAACCAATTCAACTATGAAATGAATAACATAAGATTACCCCCCCCTTAAATAAACTTAAAAAAATATAGCCATTCACACCCGACTTAAATTTAACATTTAAATACGTTCGCACAGATTATTTTTATAAATTTGTTTTTAAAATGTTGAGTATAGATCAGCTGCACAGATTCCACAGTCAAAAACATCCAATTAAACACAATCGATCAAAATACAAAATCATCGATAATGTCAATTGCAAAAGGGAATACCAAAGGACCCATGGCATTCATCGTAAGATGCCCGCATTAACATCGTTGACCTATATATTCTAATCAAATGTGAAAACTTCACATAATCAACCACTAACAAATCTATGCAATGTCTATACCCAACCTCAATTTCATCATTTAAAATTTAAACAATAAATAATTTATACAATAAGAAAAAAAAATGGAAATGATTTTTATCAATCGGAAAACATATAAAATTAAACATTATTAATTTGATTTTAAACTTAAAAAAGTCAGATAGAAGTTCATAAGCTTGAATGAAAGTTCTTAATTATTTTTAAATTTAGAGTTCATGTCAATATAGCTTACAGTAGAAGAGTCCAGGTTTCTGCTTTTAATTCCTGTGATGCCTCCATTGGAAAATAATGTTCTGGAGATGGCGATAGCTGGTTCAAGGTATCACAGTCTTTTCATTTTTTTTTATATAGAGAGTGTGGTATGTGCGTCCTACTATATCTCTCAAACACAAAATGCTGGAACTGTCCGAAAAACTGTATTTCCCTTTTTATATTATCCACACGGATTCAATCAACAAAACGTCACTAATCCATCACTTTCGTTAGGGTCCAAGCCAAGGCTTAGTGCTTCCATTGGTCAAGCTAATTTCTTCTTATTTTCTTATCTATCTTTCATCAGATCATTTTAATTATACAAGAGCCCAAGGCTAGCTTGTTTTTCAAACAATTTATAAACAATCATTTCCATTTACAGATTACAAGAATTAATTAATACCTGTTTTTATTTTTAAATCTTGTACTTTTTTTTTATAAAAAAATACGTTCAAATACTTATTTATTTGTTTTTTTTTTTTAAAATATTTTTAAAGTTTGGCATTTGTGCGAATGTATATACGTTTAACAAACATTTTAATTTTAGAGTTTAGTTTTTTACTTTTATTTGTGAACTTTTTAAGTTTTTATTTTAAATTAATGTAATGACATATTTATATATCGTTACAGTATATTTAAAGAAAAATAATGAATTAAAACCTTATCTGTTATAAGTTCGGTATATAGGAAGTATATTGAATGTGAATTGAAGGTAGAAATAGTCAAGGGACAATTAGATTATGTAGATTAAGTTTGGAGATATTCTTTAACTTTTAAGCAAATAGGTATAAGTGTTTGGTTATTATTTTTCCCTACCTTTATTTATTTTGTATACTTACTGCTAGATGACTTACACCGATTGTAAGAGATAAGTGTTACATAATTTTTTTTATAATATGTAAAAGATGATTGATATGTGGCATCATACAAGTTTATAAATAATCTAATAAAATATATTTCATGAATACATTATATTTACAATATAATCAAATGCACATATTCGAAGATATATATATATATGGTTAACATATTAAATAGTAGTCAATTTTGATTTTACCTTAGAAGAGATGTAACTGGTTATCAAGGTGCATAAATAATATTTTTTTATTATTATAATTATTTCTTTTGTCTTTTATTTTTTTTAATTTTTTTTTTAATAAATATTTTAATGAATTAAAAGTCCAAATGAATTGCTTGACTATTTATGTTCAATCCTTCATTTCCACACACACACATCTGGTTAATAAAACATATCTATAGAGGATATAAGTTTGTCAAAATAATTCAAGTTTTATTTAATTTGTCTGGTGGTAATAAATCTCAGTATTACAATTCCAATAATACATTTTACTTTGCTTAGAATAGATGGTGATATGGATATAAAGGTACCCGGTCCTAATCATTACCTATCCTATATTAAATATGATAATTGAGGATTGTGCAACAGTTTTAGTGTTGAATAGATGCTCTGAACATATTTAAATTAACTCTATAGTATTATTGTTTATAGACGTTTTTATCATCCTTGTTGGCCTCATATATAAAGACCATATCCTATAATCTCAACTGAGCTAGGCCATAAAATAGTTATCATATAAAACCTTTTAAATAAGTTTAAATATAATTTATAATTATAAATTTTATTCTATTTTGCATAGAATTGGCGCCTGGGCAATTATAAATATAATAAAGTAAATAAATGAAGAAGATGGAGGTTATAGGAGAGGGTTAATATATATATATATATATATATATATATATATATATTAAATATATATATATATATATATATATATATATATATATATATTTAAGTAAACCTAAATTGAAGTATTTGAGATTTAAAAGTGAAAACTAAAAAAAATGTTTATAAGTCAAAAATGTTCAGAAATTATGTCACATGTATGTATGCATATATATATATAAGAAAAAAAATTAACTGTAAATATAATATTATAGTCTAAATTATTTTGTAGCGCTTTTGATTACATGGTAATCCTTGTAAGATTTAACTGAATTTCAAATTTTTAAACTTAATGTTACATATATTTCCATAAGCTGTGTATGGCCGTATTTGCAGTTTGCCTATTAATAACATTGTTCTTATATTTATCAATTAATATTGCCTCTTCAATTTTCCTCTTTTTATGATTTCTTCCTTCCATTAATATTTTTATTTCATTACTATTAAATGTAAACTTATAATTACAAGTTTTTTCATGGTCAAAGATTGACTATTTACATTATTTTTAATTCGATTATATAATAATTGATGCTTCTTCATTTTTTTTTCCACAGAACATCTCGATTCACTGATGTAAAATTTCTGACATCCACATGAAATTTGATAAATTATATTACTTCTTTGCAATTTAGGAATTATATTTTTAGAATATTAATCAATCTATTAACATTTGAAGAACCACAAAATGAAATACTATACTTTTCTTTAAATATATTCTTAATTAATTTAGATTGCATGTTATTTATAAACGGTATAGATATCCATTTTTCATTATCTAAATTAGCACTGCAAACACTTTTCTTATTATTAAATGAATTTACTGTGTGCAAGATTTGGTTTTTATCATAACCAACCTTTAAAAGTTTATTAGCAAATAGTTCAATATTTAAAAGTTTATCACTTTTATATTTACATAATTTATCATTGCGATGCACAAATGATTTCAGACTTGCCATTTTATATATTATTGGAACACATGATTATAATGAATATATTTTCTTTCTCCAATTGGTTTAAAAATTAATTTATAATTTAAATCAGTAGCAGCTCTAAATATTTGTAAATCTAAAAATTTTATATTTTTCCATTTTGTTCATTCTCAATAGTCCATTTTAAATTATTTAAATTATTCAGTTTATATAAAAGAACATCAATAATGTTTCTAGGACCACAAACAAAAACATCATCAACATATCTAGTAGAAATTTTAATATCTTCAAAATTATAAGAATTAAATATAATATCTTCATTTTTCAACAATGTAAAATTACAAATTTGTGCTACCATAGGTAATCTCATTGGCCATCCTTTACCCATTTTATAAAACCTATCATTATATGTTGCAATAATATTATCACTTATAAATTTTAGTGATTCAATAATAAAATGTATTAAATGTTTATTTAAAAAAAATTTTAGATTTACAAATATTTAGAGATGCCACTGATTTAAATTATAAATTAATTTTTAAACCTATTGGAGAAAGAGGATATATTCATTTTAAACCACGTGTTCCAATGATACATAAAATGGCAAGTCTGAAATAATTTTTGCATCACAATGATAAATTATGTAAATATAAAAGTGATAAAATTTTAAATATTGAACTCTTTTCTAATGAACTTTTAAATGTTGGTTATGATAAAAACCAAATCATGCATACAGTAAATTCATTTAATAATAAGAAAAGTGTTTGCAGTGTTAATTTAGATAATAAAAAATGGATATCTATACCATTTATAAATAACATGTAATCTAAATTAATTAAGAATATATTTAAAAAAAAGTATAATATTTTATTTTGTGTTCCTCCAAATGTTAATAGATTGATTAATAATTCTAAGAGTATTATTCCTAAATTGCAAAGAAGTAATGTAATTTATCAAATTTCATGTGGATGTCAGAAATTTTACATCAGTGAATCGAGATGTTCTGTGGAAAAAAAGATTGAAGGAGCATCAATTATTATATAATCTAATTAAAAATAATGTAAATAGTCAATTTAATTCAGCTTCAGTATTCTTTGACCATGAAAAAACTTGTAATTATAAGTTTACATTTAATAGTAATGAAATAAAAATATTAATGGAAGAAAGAAATCATAAAAAGAGAAAAATTAAAGAGGCAATATTAATTGATAAATACAAGAACGATGTTATTAATAGGCAAACTGCAAATATGGCCATACACAGCTTATGGAAATATATGTAACATTAAGTTTAAAAATTTGAAATTCAGTTAAAGCTGACGATGATTACCACGTAATCGAAAGCACTACAAAATAATTTAGACTATAATATTGTATTTACCGTTAACTTTTGTTTTTTCTTATATATATATATATTTTATAACAGGTATTGTATTATATATATATATATATATTGTGCCCTTTTGTATGGGTCACCATCTAATTTTTGTGCTAATCTGTTAAATTTTAAATTTAAGTATATTTGAATATGTGTGTTAATTTTGCTTATGGTAATATTTCAAAAAGTTTAATTAAAGCAATCTATGAGTTTTGATATGTGAAATTGTGTGAAATTGAGAGAGACATTTTAATGATGATTATTATAATATATGGTTGGAAAAACTAGTTATATGTAATAAATATAATAAATAAATGTTTGATTAAATGTAAAAAAGAAAGTTAAGATTATGTATATTTATTGTTGATAAAATAATGTTATAAAAAATATAAATATTTTAATTATTATAAATACTTAACTAGAAGATTAATATTTGTTTTAATAATATCGTTGTTATTTAAAATCGTTATAATATTTTATTTATTTTAAAAATAAATATTTGTTTTAAAATGCAATTGTTAGTTATTTTTGGATTATGCAAGTTTTTGTGTTGTAGAAAAGTGTTAGTTAAATATGACAATGTTGGAAGTTATCTATAAAATTGAAAACTATTTTAAAAATTATGTTGTAAAATTTATAAATAATTATGGATAAAATAAAGATAAATCATGTAGAATATTAAATGGATTTTTAAAAGTTTGTTTAAAAATATAGTATAAAAAAGATTAGTGTATTTTAAATAATCTTTTAAAAGTTAAATTAAAATAAGTAAGTAAAAATATTTTAAAAGAATGTTTAGTGGATTTAAATAAATGATAAGGATTATTTTAAAAATTTAATAATGTAATAAATATTAAATATTAAATAAGTCTTATTTATTTTTATTTTGTGTTGTTGGAAATATGTAAATAGAAGTTGTTGTTTAAATGTAAATAAATGGGAAGTTTTTGGTATAAAAGAGTTCAATTGTTAGGAGGGTCTGTGATTGAATTTTCAAGTTATTGTGCTATTAGAAAAATAGTAAGTAAATTTATAGACCTTTAAAATCTTTTTTTAAATTACAAAGTGTTTATAAATAAGTTATAAAAGTTTTTAAATATAGCTTATTTATTTTCCTTATCTCTCTATATTGAGCTCATTTACAAAGGTATGGAAAAAATATAGTGATAATATATGAATTTATGAAAATATACAAGTGGTTAGTTGAAAGTTGGTAAAAAGTAGATTTTGGAGTATATATTTTAAAAGTAATTGTATTGATATTAGAAATAGATATTTTAAAGATAAAATACTTCTTTATGAAGAAAGTATTTTGCAAGCTATAAATTTAAATATATATCTTAAGTAAAGATATTAGAAAAAAAGTAGTTTTATAAATACTTGCCTTGTTAAGTCTTATGTTTAAAAGATGTTGACAATTTTAAAAGCAATAAATTGAAAAATAATTATTAAAAATCTTAATATAATAAAATATTATATTGAAATAATTTAAGTTTTTTAGTGAAGAAGTTATTCTTACTGGATATTTTGTTAAGAAACAAGTAATATGTGGTCCAAGTCAATTAAAATAATTAAATGATAATTTTATTAACTATTACTAAGTTAAAATAATACTTTGAATAATATTCTTGAAGAACAAATCAGGATCCTATAAACTATTTTAATTTTATTTTATTTTTCTTGTGGGGAACATGATTTATTTTCTAAAAAAAATTATCTTTTTAAACTTTTAAAGAAAATGATAGACTGAAAAAGAAATGGTGTTTTAGTGATTTATGCCTAGGATTAAAGAACTATATGATGGAAAAGAAGACTCGCTGGAATTAGTAATATGAATTCTGTTTTATTTATCTAACATAAAATTTAAATATTATTAATTTATTAAAAATAAGATAGGTATTTCTTAAAAAATAAAAAAATAATATAATAATTAATTACATAAGTTTATTTTATAATTAATATAAGTAATATGTTAAAGAATGATTGTGAGTGTAAATGTATTATTTTATGAAGTTAATTAAGAATATTGGAAGATGTAATAAATTTGTTATGGTAAAATTGTATAATAATAATAATTTTGATATATTTATATGTTTTCTTTAGATTAAATTTATGTTATTTGAATGAATGTATAAATATTTTAATAAAAAAAATTGTAGTTTTGTTTAAATATGTAATTTGATTTATGATATGAATATAATACAACATTACATAGAAGCAGAAATAATTATATGATTCTTTCATAAACAAATTTTGTTTTTTTTATGTTATAGTATTAGAATTATATTTATTATTCATAAGTATTATTTTATTGAAGTTAGGAAGAGATTTAAAAGTCATATTTTATTTTTATTTTATTGGATAAATTAAGTTAGTTTTATGTAGAAGTTTATATTTGGATTAAAGATTTATGAATATAGATGATGAAGTATAAAAGTTTGGATAATTAGTATTTATTTAAAGTTGAGGTTGTTTTGATTTTAAAAAGTTTTAGAGGATATTTTGTAGATAGTATTTATTAAAAGGAGTAGAATAAAATAAAGTAAAGTAATATTTCACAAAAAGAATCATAGAATTTATCTAGTGTAATACTTTATGAATTTGAAATTAATAAATAATTTAAATATTATTATTTTAACAGTACATATGTATGATATTGATAAAAATAGCATGAATTGATTAAAGAAAATAAATTATAATCAATTATTGTTATTACATTACAAAATACTTAGTTTTCTATATTATGCTATTAAAGTAATGTGATAGTAAAGTAACAATACTAGTATGATAAATGAATAACAGTAATACTTAAGTGATGTACAATTTAATTAGTAAAGTTTAATTGTTTACATATGCTACATAAATATTGTTTCATAAATTTTCTGTGTAATAATTGAAGTTATGATATTTATTTAAAGTCTAAGTTTTAAAAATACTTCAATTCATTAATATAGCATTTTAAAAGAATTATAGATTATTTAGTAGGAGTATGAGCTAATAACAGTGTAAACCTTGTATTATTATTTTCTTATTTTTATTTTCTTTGTTTTCCTAATTTTGAATGTAAATATTGTAAATAAATTCATGGTTAAAGTTAATGTAAATAAATTTGTTTAATTTATTTTAAAAGTGTGTCAGTTCATTATTTTAACCACTGCATTTACACAGATAATTTGAATAAAATAATATTTGCACAATATGAATTTATTATTATTATTTAGAAATAAACAAATATTTTCTTGATATCATTTTATAAGAATTGATTGACATTAACATATAATATTATTATGGTCATAGGGTAATTATAATGACTTATAAAGTACAATATTATTTATTGAAGATTATTGAATTATAAGATTTTGATCTATTCAAAATTAAGATGTATATGAAAATAAAAGATATACATATAATTGTTTATTTAATGATTGATGATATAAAGAAATAGATAAGATTAAGTTATACATAAGATTAGTATTATATATTATTATTAGAATAAGTTAGGTGTATTTAGGTTTGATATAAAATCCTTATCATACTTATTTACATGGATTATTATTACTTTAAGATAATTAGAAGAGCTGAGATTATTTAATTATATAAAAAATTAAAAAGTTGAGATTTATTTTGTTATTAAAGATAATTTATTTTATTTAAAAGCATAAGAATGCTTAGATGTAGTAAGAGGATAGTAAGGAGGTAATAGTATTCTTATGCCATTGAGACAATGTCTTGGGAGATATTGACTCAATGTAAATCTACTTATTACTTTGTAACTTTACTTCACAGTCTCATGATTTTGATAAATACTTATTTAATTAGTACATACTATAGAACTATATTGATTTTAATAATGGATAATAAATTTAATTAGAATATGATAGTATAAAAGTAAATTAAAGATAGATATGCAAAGTTTAATTAAGCATTATAATTTAATTGAGCTAGTTGTATTTCAAACTATATTATACATCGAGAAGTAAGGGTACAATATATATATATATATATATATATATATATATCAATGAGGGTCAAATAGGTCACATATGTAAAATTTAATCTATATACTTTTAATATTGAATTAATTATGAAAAATATAATATTATTGCAATAAATTAAAATATATAATATAAACATCAATGTGCATATACATTCCTATGCATACAACATATATGTTAAATCAAGAATTAATTATGTATTGTAAAAGTAATAATTTTAGTTTGACAAAAATTAAATATATGATATATAGACATCAGTGTGTACCTGAAATTCAATATGTGCACATATATATGTTAAATATGTTATTTAATCATATATTTTTATTTTATGACAATTTAAATGTCTATTTTTTTTAATATTCTATCACATGCTTGTGTGTGGATATATATGAACATATATGTAAACCATAATGTAATAAATTGAATTTTATATATTAATCATTGTAAAATCATTGTAATAATTTGAATTTTGTATAGTAATCAAAATCAGAAAGCTTATATGTGTATAGCCATATTCTAAAAACCTTAATATCATTTTTTTCTTTTATTATTGCCATTAATAAACTTGTATTCAATTGGTAAAATTATTTCAGTGACTGTTTTTTTTTTGCATCATCTCTTGATCCCAATACAGTAATAGAACGTATGCTGTCTTAGTTAGATTCATGCATAATGATATGATATATTAAAGGGGGTGTATCTTAGTATTTTTGAGCATCCAGTGATGATGACAATATTTTTAACAATCATCATCATCATCATCCTGGTTGGAACAAAGAAAATATTCTTTAAAGCCCATGCACTACATTTTATTTAGTTTAGTCTATTAAATTATAGTTGCCTAATACATTAATGGTACAAAGTGTCCAGAACAATGATGATGATCAGAATATTTTAATATCCCAACATTATTGTTTTTATCATTATGTATGCTAATGGTTATCACATTAAGTTTGTGCATCCAAATTTATGGTTAAATAATTGTTCAAGCTAGCAAAGACTAAACAGATGGCTGGGTCTACAGTAGGCCCATTTCCAATCCAGCCACAAGATGGACTGTTGATTTATTGTATTTGTGTATTTTTTTGATCATTCATGATGATAAATGACTTCCACTTATATTTTTGGGTAGTGCTGACAAACATATAGTTAGCTATGATGATTTGTCAGAGTAATCTATAATGCATCCCTTTTATATTAAGTTATATATATATATATATATATATATATATATATAATATAATAATATATATATATATATATATATATATTACTTGAGGATAAACAAACAATTCCTCAGATCCCTGATGGTTTAAACCCTGATTTTCCATAGAATTAGAAAGGCTTATCCAGCTTGGTCTGTGAATGTTCATGATATAGAAATAGAAATAGAGAGAAGTGTAATAATGTAAAGTAAAAAAATGTGGTTGGTAGAAAAAGAACAGCCTCTATAATAATAGAAGGTATTGTTTTTGCCATTATTTAATAATTATAAGAGAAAGTTAAAATTTTCAAACATAGTTTTATGATTTTATATGTATTTGAGAAAAATTCAGTTGAATTTTGGAAATGGAATTCAAATAAATTTTATATTATTATAAATATTTTTAGCACTAACTGGGAAATAATAACAGCTATTGGTATGATTATGCATTTTAATTTATTACTTTTTTTAAAAAAAATAATTTTCAAAATTTAAGAATACAATGTTGAATAAAAGTTTAATCTTTCAAATAAAAAGTTTAAGTGGAACCTAAATAGTTCATAAGGATCAAAAACTTATAGAAAAAGAAATAAAAGCTTGAATGTTAAACTGTTTAATCAGAGAATATTGTTTAATTATTTTCTATTTTCATTAAATAATTTAACTTTGAAATTGTTAATTTTATTAAAACAATCTTAAAATTTTATTACTTAAAAAAATTTATTAAAACAGGGCTAATATTGCAAAATATAATTTTATATATATTTATTGTTTACAGATAAGTTTTGTGAAAAAATAAAACTATCTTATAGCATAATTATTGTTAAAAGTACTTTTAGATATAATTAAGGTAATAAATTATATTTAAAAAAACACAAATAAATTTTAAAAAATAAAAAGACAGTTTACATTTTTTAATATAAATAATTTTATTGAAAAACCATATGTAATAATGATACAATTGTAAATCAAAAATAATAGTTATCCATGTTAGTCAGGCAACCAAATGTTCTGATGTGGTTACTGGTGTTGTTAATCCAGCTTAATCAGGCTCCACGTGTTATCAAATAAAAATCTGGAAGAGATTATTCTGTCCTTATGGCGAAATTCCTTTAGCTTGGAAATGAATGTGTCTTCAGGCTTGGGATGAGGAAAGGTAAACTTGTTGCGACATCTGGCCAACCAGATGGCATAAGTCAGAAAGGTTGAGAGTCTTGTGGTGACATAATCCCTGGACAGGAAGCAGCATTTAATATTTAAGATTTTGTTCAGGGAAATGTGGCAGTGGTAAGTAATGAAAGTTCTGATTTTGTCATATGCTGGGCAATCATTTATCATATGATCAAAGGTTTCACCGGTTCTATGGCAGTTATGACACATAGGATCTATATTCTTGAAGAATCTCCTGTAGTGCAGGAACCAGTTTGTCTGGAGTGAATTCAGGTTGATTTTTACGAGAAAGTCCAGGAACCTTGGCTCCAGCTTGAGATGCTTGAAAAACCTGGTGACCACGTGATTGTTACCACCGAGGTAAGGAATGGTAGAGTTTTGTGTGGGAAATAGCAGGCCATGAGCATCCCAAATGGAGATTTTTTGTCTGAATACTAGGGTATAGTGGCCATTGTGAGCGAAAAGGTAGTCAAGTATCTGATTTAGCCAGCTTATCTTTGAAGGTGGAGGTCTGTCTGATGGAATGACTGGTTGTTCCGCTACAATCTGGGGAAATTTCTTTTGTAGGATGTGGATCAGTGAGTAGCACTTTTGGTAGTATATAGAAAACATTGCATGCAACGACATACCATTATTTTTACTATGTCGCTGCATGCGTTCAATTCCTATGGCTGCTGTTTTACCATTCCACAACAGCCGTGCACAGATTCGTTTGATTTTTGTATTGAAAGTCTTTGTCATATTAATTATGGGTAGATAGTAGCTAATCTTTGCCATTACCTTGATATTGAGGAGAGAGATTTTCCCTTGCAGTGATAAATAAACCTTGGCAAGGTTTTTAACTGTGTTGGTGGCAGCTTCAATGATGGAATTCTGTATTTGTATCGACATGGCTTGCGGTGACTTGTATATGGGAAACCCCAAAAAGTTTTGAGGGTCTGCTGAGAAAGATGATGATATCTTCTTGCCGGTGTTGATTTTCCAGGCCGATGACTTGTTGAGGTTGAAGGAAAGTTTGGAGGATTCGGAAAATTTTTTGATTATTTGTATGAGAGGTTTTAGATATTTTTGGGAGGGTAAGGTGACAAGGACATCATCCATGTAGGCAAATGCTTTACAGTGTTTCTTCAGCTGGGGTATATAGATTCCTGGAAGTTCTGCCTCAATCTGTTTAAGAAGGGGGTTTAAGTAGAGTATAAATAGGAGACCGCTAAGTGGAGATCCTTGGGGTATGGATTTTGAAGGAATAAAACCATCTGTAAAGAAACCATTCAGGGAAATGTGGACCAATCTGTTGTTTAGTAGATTGTCCAATATCTGAATGATTTGAGTAGGAATGTCTAGTGCTGAGAGGCAATTGAGCAGGATGTTGACATCTACTGAATCAAATGCTTCAGAGATGTCTAGCTGAATGGCAATGGGTTTGTATAGATTCTTGGATCTGATATGATCACAGAGAATTTTTACCTCCCTGATTGCAGAGAGTGTGGATGAGCCCTTCTTTGCAAATTGCAACTGGGATATGTTGTCCAGAATAACATCTTGTATTTTCTCCTTGATCACACCTTCAATGACCTTTAATAGATTGGGGTCATGGAGATTGGTCTTATGCTAGATAGAGCAGATGCATCCCGGTTTTTCTTAAGAAAGGGGACCGTCGCTATGGGATAACATTTGGGGATGATTTTTTTGCTGTTTGCAAGATGGTTAATTAGTTTTAATACTATGGGAGCTGTGAAATTCTCAAGGTGTGTAAGTATGAACTTTGGAATGCCATGTAGTCCTGGATGGACATTGGGCGGTAGGGCAGCCAAGCGGTTTTTGATGTTTGATATTGTTATTCCATGTTCATTGTTTTGTGATGTCTCATGCCACTGATTTGTGGGGTAGGTAACAGAGTTTGATAGGTGGTTTTTGAAATATGACTCTATTTGAATGAGCATTTGGTTGCCGGAGGTATGGCTACCACCGATGAGGAGGGACAAAGGAGTTTTTTGTTTCTTCCTTGCCCCCAGAGCCCATCTGAGATAGCCACGTGTCCAGCAGTGTTGGCCAGGTAAGTATAACCTAGCATTCTTTGTTGCTATTATTTCAGCAATCGCAGCTTGTTTCTGTTTGTACTGTGTTTTAAGTAATAGGAGGTTGTCTATAGTACCATCACTTGAGAAATTTTTAATCCTATGGTGAAGCAAATCAAGCTCATTCATAAGGGTTGTTGACCCTTTATGTTTTTTGGTGTGCTGTATGATTATGGTTTGGAGGATCCCTGTGAAGGCGAATAATCCTTTTTTTTACTTCTTGGAGAAAAAGTTTAAATGTTTTTAAAATATGATATAAAAGTAAATATCTTTTAAATTTATTAAATAAAATCACCTTTTAAATCAATGAAAATTACCTTGAAACAATAAAATTACTTACAAAACAATCTTTTTATTTTACAAAATATTATATAGAATTGCTGCCATTTTTATGCAATTTGACTTCTGCAATTTGCAAAATGGATTTTTGCTATCTATTTATAATATCTGACATCTAGAAACAAAAACAAAAACTAAAATCAAATGTCATCCTGAGTGACATCATAATAATCAAAATTTAAAAGTTCAATAAATACTTGTATATTTCTGAATTACTTAAAAAGTACTAAAAGTAATGGAAAGTTTGTTTGAATTGTGAATATATTATTACTGTATAAGTAAATGTTTTGTGCCATTTTTATACTAGATAATTTTGTGTTAGCAATGAAAGTATTGGTAATGAAATTTGATTTAACTTGCAACTAGTACTGAAAATTTAAAATCAATTTTAAAAAATTAATAATTAAAAGTTTTTAAAATTTTTGTTGTTGTTGTTGTTGTTATTATTATTATTATTATTATTATTATTATTATTATTATTATTATTGTTGTTGTTGTTGTTGTTAGTATTGTTGTTGTTGTTATTGTTGTTGTTATTATTATTGTTATTATTATTATTATTATTATTATTATTATTATTATTATTATTATTATTATTATTATTTGGAATATTTTGGTTCAATCTTAATGGTAATTATAGTTTAATTGTTATTGCAGAAGATGATAGTAATAGAAAAACAAACCTTATTTTCTTTTTTCATCAATATTTAATAAATTTATTTTATGAATAGAAATTAGCAACTTCTTTTAAACAGTCATCATTGCCTTGTTCTTCTTTTTCTTTTCCATTTTTCTTCTTCTTTCTCTTCTTATTTTTCTTATTATTATTCAAGGTGATTATTATTGGAAACTGCATGATACAACATTTGAACATCCAAGGAAAATATCAGATGATTGGCTTGGTCTTTCTGGAGAAATTGATGCTGCTTTAACATGGAGTACTGGAGAAACATTTTTTTTCAAGGTAAATTTAATATCTATTACAAATCATTCTGAATTATAAAACAAAGTAAGTTGATACTCTTAATTAAAATGATTATTGAATTAAAAAACAAGATATATTTGTAGTCATATATTTAAATATTTTTATTATCATATTAGAGTGTAAATCAGATATTCAATGTTTTTTTCTCACCATGATTATGCCACAAACTTTAGTAATTAATGGATGCCAGATAGTGGTGCTTAATAAATCTCTATCTAAGTTTACCCCATTCTATATCACCAAGTCAGTTTCTCACTTATGGATTTTATTAGTGAAGAACTTTGGTTCTAAAAGCAGAACACCTGGATCTTTTGGAACAAAACACTTTATTCTGATAGACATGTTTTATTTTTTTGTTTTACTATCAAGGTATAATTAATCAATAAATTAATATTTTTAATCTAAGACAACTTGCTTGTATGGTCATATGATCCTGAATCCAGTTCAGTATCTATATACTAAGGTTTCCTTAGTTTTTTAATAACTAAGACTATATATGCAAGTGTCTTGCTTTAAATGATTTAATAGTTTGATAGTAAAAGACAAAACAAAATATGGCTGATAGAAAAAGTATGTGTTAGATCCTAAAGATCCAAGTGTATTACTCATAGATCCAAAGTTTTTCAGGGATTAAAGACATAAGTAAAAACTAACCTATGGATATTGGATTGGATATTACTGGATAGGGATTTATTAGTCTCTAGCATCTGGAATCTATTGACAATTAAATCTTACAATAAATGGCATAATTGCGGTGAGAAAGCCTTATATTAAACGAGACCACATGATATCTTATTGGTATTCAAATTTCTGAGATGCTGAGTGAACTACTATCTAAAATATATCTATAATGAGAGAAGATATTTTATGTTGAACAATAGTTTATAATGTAATAAGTTTAAGCTCAATGAAGAATGTGCTATAATAACTGAAAATTTTAATTGCTTCCACAAATCTCTGGTGTTCCAATCAGTGTAAAATTGTATTCATAAATCATATTATCTGATCTCAATTTAAGATCATATAACAAGATTGTTGTTTACGAACAAATAAATTATTTTATCAGGTTTAAATTTTATATCTGGGCAAACTGGTTTGACCAATGTTGTTGAATGATTTGAAAAAAAAATTATGTCTTTATTTTTGTGTTTAAGATATGTGAAATTGACATCAATCTCTTGATATATTTAAGATATTACATGAAAAAAGAAGAATAAAATTGGATTAATGAGGTGATCCTGTTTTATTTAATAATAACAGATATATTATTCTATAAATAACTAAAAGTTGTATTTATGATAAAAGTGATCAGATAATCTCTAATCTAATATATCATTAATGGATTTACTTAAAGACAATGTTGTCAAATGTAAGACTACAAGAAATGTTAACACAGTTTAAATTACAATAATTTTATATCTGCAGTTGATGAAGTTATATAAAAATACTGATTCAACCAAAAATAGGTTTTTCAGCCTGAAATGAATCTTAGATTCCATTTCATTTTAATGCATTTATTCAACATCCAAATTTCTATGACTAATTTTAACCTACTTATAACAATGTATTTTTGCTTTCAAATGATTATTCACGTGTTCAGTTTTGATGATAAATCAATATTGTTGTAGTTGATGGTCTTTTCCAATTTTTCTTAATAATTAATTGTCCATTTTAATATTGTTGGCAGGCCACACTTCATACCACATTCAAAGCATTTAGTTAAGTTATGAGTCGTGTGCAAAAGATAGTAACCATTCATTTAATTTGAGGAAGACATTTTAGAAGTAGCTAACAGTTAATTAAACTAAAAACAGAAAAAATGGAGAATGAGATTTTAATTTTTATTTGGAGTGTTATGTAAAACTTCTATTTTTTAAATCGATTTTTAAATTACTACTGAATGGACATTTTTATATCTATATTTGTATTAACATTTAAATAAGAATCTCATTCCTGTTTATGTGGGGAAAAAAGAATTTGAAAAAAGGGTTGTGAAATTTTCAAGGCTGACCAGATTAAAAGTGTTGACAAACATTGAAATTGCTTCTGTATGTTTTGAGTGACACAATAACCAAAATATAGAGAACTTGCTTTTTCTCATAAAATATTATGCAAGAGTTGTCTCACTTGAAGTTGACAATAGGATGTTTACAACACGTTTCTACATTGTATGAATATATTTTTGTTTCTATGCTTTCATGATTTATAGTCCTAAACATTGTAATCTGTTCTGCTATTTCAGATTTTAAACTTATCATTAGTAGCAACAAATCTCCCCATAGCTTATGCATAGATAGATGCCTCTCTTCTGATGAAATACAATGACTGCTATTATATTTGGTATCACTCATGTCTTCTGAAAAAACTAGAAACACTTTGGGTTTTAGAGGATTTATTTTCCACTGTAAAAACGAAACTAATATATATATATATATATATATTATAGAGAAACTATATATATATATATTATATAGAAACTGAAAATATCAAAATGTTTATATTTACTTCATACATAAAATATTTTAAAGATACAATAAATAACTTTTTATATGTCTGTTAATTATATAGTATCTAACCTTTTCTGAATTGACACAAACTGTGAGTATAGACACCTATAGAACTCTTATAAATGATAAAATAAATGTTCAATGCTTCAAAGTAAATGTTTTCTGAAACTTTTAACCAAGTGATAACAACTTAGGGTGGGTCAAGTGTTTTTTTTTTCCATATGTGAAATGTGTTGACTGGGAAGCGAACCCAAGCTAGCTGCTTGGAAGGCAGTTATGCTAACCACTAGGCCACCAACACTCTTACTTTATGCAGACTTTTGCCATATATTACTGAATAAAATTAACTCAAAAATAATAAATTAAAAACAAAAGTATTGTGCAAATTATTCTGAAATTGTAGTTAGACATCTACAGGATGAAGACAAAGCCTCATTTTTAACAGTGCATAAATATTTAATAAACATCAGTTTAGAAATTATAAATATAAATAATCATATCTTAAGTTTTATAAAACTAAAACAAAAATCACTGATATGTTATGTATAAAGCATACATGTCTGTCAATAAATAAAAACAATAGAATGATATCATCTATTCGTTTAGCTCTGACTGTATATGAGTTATGTAAAAAATAATGTAAACAAAAAGAATAGAATAGTATTATCTATTCTTACATTTGATTTACAAGTGTCAAATTAACTCAACCCACATCTTTGACGCCATCCACTTTAGATAAATATAGTAATAACAATTATTAATTATTTACTAAACTATAGATTGTCTCTAGCAAAGATATAAATTTTAAAACTCAATTAAAGATTAATGTGTTTGATTTTTTAAATTAAACACACAAACACATGAAGTTATTTATATGTCTTTTTTCCTATGTAACATCTTTATAAATATATTAAATAACTTCAATATTATCACATATTCTTTTAAATTCATGTAGTCATTTATTGACAAGTTATAAAGCAGAGTATGAAATTTTTATATTAGCTTAACCTAAGTACTGTGTAAATTCTTTTGAAATTTTTGTATATAAGTAAGGTTCAAATTATACTGTAATTACAATTACTCTGATTAAACAATATAGTAATTTTACATTTATTTGCACTGTACTTAAATCAAACTAAGACAGAAATTTTACACACTGCTTTATAACAAACCAACAAATGGATGTTTAAATATCACATGATCACTATGATATTGGATGAGTAGACACTAGATAGGGATTTTATGCACAAGCCTTCTGGCATCCATTGATTACTCTGGTTGGCACAGCACTACTGTATGGAGAGTTTTTCCATGTTTAAATATCATCAGAAGTAAAAGAAAGGTGGTATCATCCTATTTTTTCCTTTTATTATCAGGTAAGCATTAGTTTATATATAGCTCATATGAGATTGCAGTGACATCTGTTGATGCACCTTAAGCTATTGTTATTTATATTTACAGAACAGATGTTTCATTGAATATTTAGAGGTTATTAAAAATGAGTCACTGTTTTTATCCTATGAATGTTTAACTGAAGCTTCAGAATAATAACATGACAATATATAAATTCTAAAATAATTTTATTGTTTATGTACATATATTCTAAATGATATAACTTTATGACATATTTAACCTAGGATTGGAAAATATTTACAATTTTTTTTAAATTACACAATGCATGTTTAATATAATTATATCAATTTGAACAGAATACGTATATGTAGTACAATATATGTATACAATTCTACTCTTTGAAAATAATCTACTACCTTTAAGATACATATACCTGATATTCCAGTGTAACTGAGAACTGTTCTTGACTTCTCAAAACCTGATAAAGCTGAAAAACTCAATGTTAAAAAAATATATCATTTATATATTCAATAATAATCTGTGTGAAAAGTTATAAAACGATTATTTGTTAATCTATTTCCAAACAGTTTATATTTTCCTGTTTTATTAAGTTTAGTTGACAAGCTGCTCTTTTGATCTCAAACCATTTTAATTAATTGCTTTCATTCATAATCTACTTGGGATCTTTGACTCTGTTAATAAATGAATTTCCATTTATTATCTGATTATTGTCTTTACAAAAGATTGATATTTTATTATTACTTTGTAAGCATTGGCTGTAGTCATATATATTTTTTTAAGAGGGGGGGGGGGTGTTTCGAAACGCTCCGGGGGGCGGCGTCGGCGGTTATTTTAAAAATATATTAATGGGGGAGGTAGTATGTAAAAAAAAAAAATTTTTTTTTTTTTTTTTTTTTTTTTTCTGCGGTGGCGGTTCTTCTGGGGGGGGGGTGGAAAATTTATTACAATTTTTTCATATTTTTAATTTATAAAATTTAAAAAAAAAAAAAACCAAAATTAAATAAAGAAAAAAAAAAAAAAAAAAAAAAAAAAAAAAAGAAAAAAAATATATATATATATTATAACATTCTAATTGTACATTTTGATTTAGGCCTTATATTGTGCACTATAAAGTGCTAGCTAATCAAATTATAAAAAAAGAAGATGTATGAGTTTAGATGTCTCAAGAATGTAGCTATATTTCCTGATTAACTGAGCTAATATTTTTTATTGCAGCTTGAAATGCTGATAGAATAAATTTTAATTTATTTATGAGGGCACCAGAGTCTGTATACTCACTAATGTTCATTGAGCAGATTCACAGCAAGTAACTAAATTCAATATTTTCTAAGAAATGTCCCTGGGCTTAACTATTAAACAAGCATCACATGATCGCTACTATATGGAGAGTTTTTGCCTGTTTATTAAACAAGCAGGTTGGCATAGGTAATTATACATTTCTTAAATTAATCTTTTGTAATAGTGAAATCTAATTAACTAAAATTAATAATGTGCAATGAAAAGTTAAACAAAAAGATAAATATTTTATTATAACAAATTAAAATATTCAACAATAAATTATTAATAAAACTGGAAAGAAACATATACCTGCTCATGTAGATAATAATGCCAATCAAATAATTAAAAGTTTTTGTTACACTTAAGTTTCTCCTAGGCAAATGTCTATATTGTTATTAGAAGCTTCATAGTTATGATTACTTTATAAACATTTAATTAGTCACAAATCAGGATATGAACAATAGTAACTTACCAGTAAGTTTGTGTAGACTGTAGATTTTTATAGAATACATAAATTTCTTGGGATCCCCAGCTCATAGGAAGTTAATTGATTTTCTCTGCTGTCATTTTTTTTATATTTCTGGTCCACTTTAATGCTGCACTTGGAATGAGCTCTTCATGATGAAATAAGGTGTCCACAAACCCCCTGGTCTCCACTCCTGCATGAATACTTAATTCAGCGAAATTAGTAATCCTGGATAGAAACATCTAACTGCCATTGTGAGAACAAGACAACCATGATTAGTCTCTTCTCCCTCTATCCAGGACATACAAAAAACTTCCAACACCAGATAAGACAAGACAAAGCTCCCAAGTTATTTTCTTTTTTTATAACTTGGTCAGTTTTAGATTTCTGCACATATACATTTTTTCTCTTTTGTTTTTGTTATCAAAATACAAGTTGATAATCTTCTACATTCATTATTATTTCTTAGTTACAAAGTCTTTTTTATATAAATTATTTCCATCATCTTTAATTACCTCATAAAAGATTTTTGCTCCAATTGTAATCAGTTATGTTTGGAATGTCTCTCGTTTATTTATCTGGATAAACAATCTATTCATTTTTATCCTTTCATTTTTAATTTTAATTAAATAGATAAATACAAACAAAAATAACTGTCATTGTATATATCAAAAAAAAAAAAGAACTACATAAAAAATTAAATAGTATTTATTGAGCTATTTCTAATTTTTTTTTAGTTTTTAAATATTACCCTATGCCAATATATTTGTGTCATATATAAATAGTACAATATATATATGTTGTAATGGGATGGGGTTCCGGAAGTGAACCTGTTGTTACGGCAAAATGTCATCACTCCCAAGTAAATTAAATACAAAATCAATAATTTACAAAAGTATATATATAAGTAATGAGATATTTAAGGGAGCATGAGATCAAGAGATCTATGAAAGATCAGCCCATCACTCCTTAGAAGAGCAACTAAAAGCATAATTAACCATCAACTAGCATTATAATTATAAAAGTAAGATATGGAATACTCAAAATAAACCATTCATCATCATGGATGATCAAGAACTAAAATCAATACAATAAATCAGAATAAAATCAACAGTCCATCTTGTGGCTGGATTTGAACAATAAAAAATATAAATCAACAGTCAACCTTGTGACTGGATTGGAAATGGGTTTTCTGTAGACCAGGCTATCTATTGAGCCTTTTCCAGCTTGGGCAATTATTTAACCATTAATTTGTAGGCACAAACTAAGGGTGAATCCATCAGAATACATAACTAAAAAAATCTAAAGAATAATTCTGTGATATTAAAACATGCTGATCATCTTCAATATTCTGGCCACTTAAGTACCATTAATGTACTGGTCAACTATATACTTAACTTTTAATAAAACTAAACTAAAATAAAATATAGTGCATGGGCTTTAAAGAATATAATCTTATGCACCAACCAGGATGATGATGATTGATCATCACTGGATTCCCCAAAAGCACTAATATATACATCCCCATTTATATATTCATCCTGTGCTTGAATCTAGCTCAGAGAACATAAGCTCTATTACTGTTTGTGACCAAGAGATGATGGAAACAATTTTTAACAATTGACTACAAGTTTATTAACAACAATAGAAAAAATGATTGAAATTAAGGTTCATAAAAATAAGATTACACACATTTTGATTACTATACAAAATTTCAAATGATCATGTTGCAATTTACATAATTACTATTCAAAATTCAAATTGTTACATTGATTTACATATATGTGTGCACAGTTGTGTGATTTCTAATATATTATTAATATATTTCAATTGACATTTAATAATAAAAATTTTAAAAAAATTAAAAATTTACATATAAGTTGTACTTGACAAGCATTGATCTATATACGCACAAATACCTGTGTGTGCATGTGATTTCTGAACACATTTGACTTGTTACAAAATAATTATCAAAATCTTAAGTTATATAAAAATTCAATAAATGATTAAAGTTTCAGTTAAATGATATACATTTTACATAGTAGGTTTACTGAAATGCATATATATATATATATATAATTTGCACAGACGTGCGATATATTAATTTATCTATGTAACATTTGTATTTATCATAATAAAATTATTACAGATTAGTCTTGCAATTTAATTCTCTTTGCTGAATAGTCTTTTTTCCTTAAAATAAGTACTATCAAATTTTTGACAGATGATTGTTGATTAATTTAAAATGTCTTTCTCTTTTTTTTAATAAACAAAAGATAAAAATCGTTTTATAGAATTAAAAAAAAAATTTTCAAAATGTCTTTTTGCTTGATAAGTTAATGCTGATGAAGTAGGCAAGGTGGGATAGAAAAAAAGTGAATACATGAACTGCAGTTCTCCATGCCATGATAAGTAGACAGCCAAGCATGCACTACCATTACACAATGCCCCATGATGTCACAAGACAATACCTCATCTTTAAGCACTATCTCTCTTGTACCTAGAGAAATCATGCATGAGGAATATCCAGAGAATATATTTAGCACTGAGTCATCCCTGCTCATCTCTTGTAAGTCTTAGGGGTTTATCCATGTGGTCTATTCATGATACCTATCAATCACTGCTGGATTACTTTAAGAGTTCAATCATCTAGGTCTGGATAGTGCCAAGCCTATACTTTGGAGCATCATAAACACCCTGCATCCAGGCAGCCCTGCTCAACTATAATCTGACCATAAACATGAAAAGTACAAATTCACACACCTCTTCCAAAATGTCATTTTACTAAAGAAATTGTTTAAAATTTCCTTATCATATATAATTCTACTCACCAACAGCTGTATATATATTTATCTGTGCTTCTCTGCCTTTAGATATGTCAGCATATAATTACTTCTTCAGCAAGCTGGAGTTCCCTGGACAAGCTGGAAGATTTTTCTTGGTGAGTTTGATTTTAGTGATTGTCATCATCAGGAAAAATATAATCCATGCAAAAAGTTGGTCTGTAGTTGGTCTTTTTCTGTCTAGGATTGTTCCATGCAAGCAGCTGTCTTAGTTTGATAGATTTCAGGCAAGCAACTGTCCTCTCCACCACCTTTAAGGTTATAAATTTCAGCACAAAGAATTGGGTCATTTTTCTCCATATGAATTCAAACTCCTGTGAAGGGAGTAGCAGTTCCTGAATGTACTGCCCTGCCTTCAGCTATATCAGTTCATGGTAGCTATTCTGCCAACTCTATGGTCAGCTAAAACCAACTGCTGCAAACTTCAACAAGCTGCAACAAAATATTGTAACCAACTTTGCAGCTGCTTCATTCTTACAAAAATTACTATCCAGGCTGCAGCTGATATTTTTACCTGCTCTTTTATAAAATTGTCTGAGGTGATAACAACACCTTGATTGAAAACATAGTTTTATATTTTTATCTCTCTAATCCCTTTTGAAAACAAGCTTGAAATATACAGGTTTTCACTTAGGGGATTTCTAAAAGATAGAAATTTTGTTTAATTAATTAAAAAATTTCCAAAACACCATACTTGTTTTTAAATTTCAAAATCAGAATAATAATAATAATGATACAAGATTTATATTTATTCAGACCTTTTAAAAATTTAATTTATAAAACAATATTTTAAATCAGAGTTATTATTTATTATTTTTTTATTTCAGTGAATGTAGAAAATATCTACTACAATTTTTGTCTGTGTTTATTTCTTCTTTTCCTTTATATATATATATATATATATATATGTGTGTATATATATATATATATATATATATATATATATGCACACACATTATATTATTGTGTGTTATGTAACCCAACTGGTTACAATATATATACACTGTAATTGTAAATAGATTTCCTCAGTTCTCTCTATCAGAAAGCTTTTAGGTATAAATAATCATTTGCATTTTTACCTCAGATTTTGAAATAATGGGCTATCTAACAAGTCATATTATTAATAAGCAAGTTTAAACCTCCACCAGATGTAAATAAAGGTTTATTTTAATACAGCCAGTAAATAATCATCTTAAGGTAGTAATTTTTACTCTTTCTAATATTTTTATGAGTAAACAATAACAAGTTAAATATGTAATATTAATAAATGTTGCAAATCATTTGTACTTCTTACCTCAAATCTTATAAAAAACGAGCTATCTGCCAAGTGATATTATTAAGACTTAAATTTCAACCCTCCCCAAATGGAAATAAAGCTTCATTTTAATGCAGATAGTAAATAATCATCTTAAGGTATAGTTATTTTTACTCTTTTGAACATCCTTATAAATAAAGAATAACAAGTCAAGTATGCAATATTAATAAATATAGCATCTTCAAATTTTATATAAAATAATGGAAACTCCTTTTTTGATGTCTGCCAGTATAAAATAATCATTTAAACTTTTCCCTCACATTTTAAGGAGATTAGTGGCTTGATAAATTTTTTATTGTGTTATTATCTTAGATAATAGGGCTGGTTTCTATCCAATTTTGATGTTTTGATGAAAGGGTGAAAGACATTTTCAATTTTTTGATTTTGTATCAGAACATTCTTTATCCACACCAGAATAATTCAACCATCTGAAAACATATTTTGTATTAGAGAATTCTCTTCAAATAAAATTTCTTAACTAATTGATTGTATTCATGTAAAAAGCTATAGTAGAAATGCAGTAGGAGAGCATCCATTTAATTATTCATAATAGATATTTTCAACAATCTTGATACTTGACCCATCATTTTAACCAATTACTAATTGATTAGTACATGGATATCTACTAAACCATACAATGGGGAAACTATGGCCACTGTTCATAATAGAGCTGCTCAACACATTTATACTTACAGAAGAGCAAAAAAGTACAACGATAACTTCTCAATATTCTTCGAACATGAGAAGCAGGCTGGCCATGTGTTTGAACTGGCAACCCCAAGATAGTATGCTCTGAAGCCAATTACTGCAAAAGAAAACTCAAGGAGGTGTATTTTGTTATCAGTGATAACAATGCCATCAATAGACGCGACATGTGTTTTTCTATCTCAAAAAAATGGACAAATTAATTTGCATTCGCATTTGCATATTTTATTAGTTATCAACATTACATAAATGATTTATAACTTATGCTGGCCATGAATATGAGGGAAACCCTCGAAAGTACTAGGTCTATATTAATTTGATTTAATTGTTTTGGTTCTTACAGCTTCTTCTTCAGTGGGTTAAATCGCTTTTATATGATAAACTAAGAATGAAAACCCACTCAAACCTACACCAATTAGCAAATGCAAAACTTAATGACTACTATTTTTTTATAATTTTTCTGAAAGCAGCTGTTGAAACAACCACTGCCTTGAATTTATATATGTAAAGTTCTGATTTTACATTTTACCTAACAATTGAGGAAAAAAATAGTAAAGCTACCAGTTCATTTAAGCTATCAGGCTTTAATAAAGAAAGTGAATAGTAAGATGTTTGTATCATTGTTACCTAATAAGAATGATTTATTTGATTCAAATGTATTTGCATATATTTTGTTGTGATATTAAATACTGTCCTCATTATATGTTGAATGGATTTATTTTGTAAAAAGATTACAACAATTTATCTATGTGAAAGTAAATGAATAGTTTGTTTCTGATTATTATGATTAGAATGAAACATGATTGAGAATTTTGATATATCAGTTTAACAATTTGTGTTAGTAGAGAGTTCATCATATTACAGTGATGTGATCTGTCAAATATTTTATGTTTAGTGTAGATACTTTCTGGCACTGGAAAGTTATGTCACCTTTAATTCTTTTTTGTTTTTGTTTATAAACTTATGAGTAAAGAATGCTACTTTTAAAATGATGTAAGTTGCAACAAGCAGAAACAACATTTTAAATATATTGTTTTATCGGGTGACAACAACTGTGGTTTAGCAGAGATAAGGATCGAATATTATTATTCATTATGCATGGATAAACTCAAAAATATATATTTTGTTTGTTCTTCTGAAAGCTCTTGTTTTTAAAATATATCTATGTGTCTGTCTGCCTGTTTATCTATCAATGTAGCTTTCTATGTCTCTATCTATTTTTCTATGTATCAGTCCAGTTTCTTATCTATCCATCTATTTCACTATCTATCTATCTATCTATTTATCTATCTATCTATAAATCAGAGATAGAGTATAGTTACATAAATATACACTCTATTTGTCAGGAAAACCATTAAGAATAACTTAGATCATCTATGTAACAATCCATTTCCTTATCTAACCATCTATTTCTCTATCTAACCATCTATTCCTCTATCTATGTATCTATAAACCAGAGATAGAGTTAGATAAATCTATTAAAAAACTATCAATAACTTCATAAATATACTCTCTATTTGTCAGGAAAGCTATTAAGAATAACTTAGACTCTCTACATGTCAATCCAATTACTTATCTATCCATCTATTTTCCTATCTCTCAATAAATCAGAAATGGAGTTAGACAAATCCATTGAAAACTGACAATAGCTACATAAATATACTCTTTACTTGTCAGGAAAACCATTAATAATAACTTAGACCCATTTATTTTTAAATAATTGGACAATATGAAATTAAATCTTATATCGTTTGGCCTTAACTTCTGTTTTGCCACTATCTTTAGTGTTTTATAAGAATTTATCATTAATTTTATAGAAAAACATTACGTTAAAATGGTACCATTTATACATATTTTTTAGAACTAATAAATCAATAATATTTAATTTTAATAATATTATAAAGATGCCATCATCCACCTAGTAATTGTGCAGATTGATAATTTTTGTTCTTTTTCAGGAGAGTGCTTGTTATAGATTTTGACAATTCTATTTTTTTGTTTCGATTTTGAAAATGGTTTATATATTTATTATTTTTTACTCAAGATAATTGAGAATATTTGTTATTTTAGAAGAATAATTAAGATTTTATTAAACAAAAGGAGAAAGATTTTAATAAAGCAATCATGATTGTCATTGGGGAAATAAAATACTGCTATAAATTATTTTTGTCAATTATAAATAGAATTTTATTTGTAAAAATTACTGATCAGTAATTAATTTTTATATTAGAAACTAAATATAAACAAATATTATTTTTAAAAAAGCATATATATATATATATTACTTCCGATTTTATAACTGACCAATCAAATGTTGGAAATTTAATTCAATCTGCCTCTAGGAATTCTTACAATTAAATAAACATAGTAAAAATTAAAATCTCCAGTTCTTAGAAAGATTAGATTTTCTGATAAATGTTCAAATCAAAGGAAGTAATTATATTTATAAACCAGAAGTAAACATGGTTCTAATAAATTTGTAATCATAATCAATTAACAATAGACAGAATCTTATTTTTAATATCCTTTTTATAATTAATTAAAAGAGGTCAAATAAATATCAATAACAATAAACAGAATACTAAACACATATCTGAACAGATATAAACCAAGACGAGTTCTTTGTAAAAATTCAATAAATGCTTACACTTTTGTCTACTTTAATTTCTGTTTCAATATATATAGAGAGGGTTAATGTATTTATGATTGTTAACATTTATTAGACCACAATAAATTATAAAAAAAATTATGAAAATGGGATTTTGTCTTTATTTTTTTTTTTTTTTAATTGATTATGTTTTTCACAACTGGTTTAAAATATAATTTTCATCCTTAATTTTGGCATTCGACAAAAAAAAACCCTAATCCTATCAAAAATGGATGCTTTAAGAAAAATGAAACCGATTTATTTTTAGTCGCTTTTTGACAAAAGAGGGGTGTATTTGTGTATTTATTGACAGCTTTTTATTAAACTTGCTTATTATTTATATATAATATTTTAAATATTCGTTTTTTCTTCCAGGATAATAAATATTGGAAATTTTTAAATCAACAGCCTATAAATGATTATCCCATGTTTATTAATGAAACTTTTACTGGTATTCCAAACAATATAGATGCAGCTTTTGAATGGGGTGGTTACGGAAAAACTTATTTCATCAGAGGTAAGATAGATAGATATCGAAACTTTGAAAACATAATGGAAATTTGCTTATTTATTAAATTAGATGGAACTCAGGATTCAACCAAGCAAGTAATAATTAGAACAAATAACCAGATCTGAAATCATGTAATCTAGTAAATAAAAACACGACTTGTTTGATTTGCATTAAGCTAAAATAAAACTGACTGCTTCTAGCTTTAATACTCAAGTTGTTGCATGAGTAGTCAATTAGTTTGAATATTCTTTTAGCTTAATGTAGAACAGACAAATGTTATGGTAATGTTACTACATCACATGTTTTTAGATTGCTCTGCATGTTTTTATTATTAGTTGTTTGGTTATATCATGTTTGAAGCTCTATCTAGTTTAATATATGGAGAAAATTACATTATATTTTCAGCATTTGCATCATAAATCCATTAAAATAGTTGGCATACAGAACTCTTTGTAGGTGATTTTTTGGTTACTGATAAATTTGTAAAAATTGTTATATTTTATTTTTCCAAATTTGTAAAAGCATTATCTCAGACTTATTACTCATGTATCAGCCTGAGTAAAATAGAAAAAGTTATCTTTTAACCTAAAATAATCCAAACACATATTGCTGTACACCAGACTATGTGGTTCATAACTGCTTTAATTAGTGGTTGTCTGGTTACACCACAACTGTGCTTTTATTTAGTATAATACATGGAAAAATTTTCATTACATTTTTAATGTCTTCAGCTGAAGTCCATGAAAATAATTAATTTAATGTATATATTTATCACTAACTAGCCAGTTCCAAAATGCAATACACATTATAACATCCAAAGCTTAATAAATCAATAGAATCTATAATTTGTCATGGCAACAACTATAGATAAAAGAAATTCTCATGATAACAAATTGTAGATTCTACTGAATTTTTAAAGTATTAGCTGTTATGTGAATTATGTTGTGTGAGAGGAGTATGGGGGGGGGTCAATATAAAACAAAGCTAATATAGATAATAAATCAAATCACCCTAATATTTAAGTTACAGCATTAAATAATAAATTGATTGCAGAACTGCTATTAACTACTGCCATATAATCATTAACAATTGTTTGCAAACATGAAATATTACATTAACTCCCATAATGCATTCTTTAAGTCATTCTCATGATTAGCATCTTGTTTAATAAGTAAATTCCTGTTTTTAGTACTTAAAATAGCTTCTTTTATATTTTTTCTTTTGCTATTATTACCTTTATGCAATATTTTATCCCTATTAAAATAAATTATTCACTGTATTCAGACATATTAATATATGATGGTCCAACTAAAGCAAATAATTTTAAATATTATATTATGATTATAACTAAAACACAGGCTTATTATATACCTGTGTCTATATATGTAATATATAGGGTATATGAGCACAGACTTTCACATGACCGACTACTCTCCACACTATCTCATAACACTGATACACTTGAACACTTATATATTGAAGTGTTCAAGTGTATCAGTGTTATGAGATAGTGTGGAGAGTGGTGGGTCATGTGAAAGTCTGTGCTCATATACCCTATATATTATGATTATACTATTTATCAACGCTATCTTTACAATTATTAAATAGCTTATTTACATTAGGTGGTGCATTTTATATACCATTGTAATACTCAGAATAAATATTTTTTATTACTAATTATTACCATTTGCATTACATGGTATGAAATCCATTTTCATTTTTGTTATTATTGGCTTTATTTAATTTTCTGCTAGAATTTTCTATTAATCGTTAAATGCATCCATTTTATCACTTCTATATTTATATAATTTATCATATATTACATTAAAAAATTATCATAAACCAGATATTTCATAGATTAAAAAGAAATTTAAAATAGGTGTATATTTACTCTTTCTTCACAAAAGATTTTGTATATAATTTATTAACAAATTGATCTCCAAATATTTTATTGTTTTATTTTTCTTCTCCTTTGTTCATTTCAAATTATTTAATTCATCAATTACTTTAATTAACAAATATTTTCTTTTTTCATATGCAAATACATCATTTACACATCTCCAATATAGTATAATATTTTTTTTTTACTTCATTCATAATTTCTTCTTCATAAACTAACAATGTATAATTAAACCACTAAAATATGATCACTATTTCTTTATGTTACAAAAGATGTTAGAACAGTAGCACAAATCTTCTTTAAACAATAGTGACACCTAGTGTAAGTTCTAGTAATCAATAAATACTAAAAATTTGTGTATAATACCACATCATCAGACTCGTTTATAACTAAAGCTTTTATGGTGAGTAGTCTTGGATCAAGGAACCTGCACCTGTGTGTTTTCAATTTCATTTTATAGCTTTATAGTTAATGAACAAAATAAAATGTGGATACTGGAGGGATGCATTAGATCAAAAGATCCTGTTTCATTGCTCCCATATCCAAGATTCCTCACTGATAAAAGTTATAAGGTAAAAAATTTATCTGAGGGTATTAGATAGCAAGGCACTAAAAAAAGATTATTATGCATAATTTTCTAGATCTTACACTAGGTGGCACTATTGTGTGGCGAAAAATTGTTGTACAGTTTTAACAGCTTGTGTAAATATAAAGAAAGATATTATGTGATATTTTAGTATTTTAATAGTAATCCTACCCAAAGGATAGCAGTAATTATAGTTATTTAAAACCCAAAGACATCAAAATATGTAGATATTCAACTAAATTGGAGAAAAAATTTTGCTACAGTTTTAATGTTTGATTACATACATGAAACATCTAATGTAGATCTATTGACCATCCTTAATACATTTTATAATATTTACTTTTATAGTTTGAAAATATTGAAAGAGTTCTTAATTATATAATACTAATCTAAAAGGAAAAATAATATTTTTTTAGTGAAGAAAGGTAATAAATTCCTTAATCATAATCATTTATTTCCATAGTTAAGTAATCTTCTTTATCTGTATTATATATATAAATGAAATAGTTTTATGGATTTTAATATGATAAACAATAGAAAATAAAAGATTATACCTATGCAAACATAAACAAATTATTGATTTTTTGATGTTGATAGGAAAATCAATTACTAATTGACAAATCTGAGGCTAAAGAAGTATTTTCTATTAACCTATATAATAACTCTCTGAAGAACATGAATTATTATTTGAATGATATTAAAGAAATTTCTTAGTCTTCAGCAGTCTCATACCTATAGAAATAATTGTCCAAATTTAAATCCTTATAAAAATGGGGGCTTAAAATAGAATATAATCTTATTTTACTTTATCTAATTCTAAAAGAAGAGAATTATATACGCTAATAAAAAATAAAAAAACTTGACTAATCTCAGGTCTGACAATTAATATTTGATATTTTCTGGAAACATCAAAATATAAAAAAGTTTTTGCTGTTACATGGTTAGAACATTTTGATTTCAATTGTTTATTATATATATATATATAATGATGAGTTTAAATTTGAGTCTATTTTTATGCAGCCAATCCTGCTTGCATCATCTGAAGATACACAAACAGTAAAAAAAAAAAAAACAACTTATAAATATTCTTACCAACTAGTTAATTATGAGTGTCTAGGATGCAGTATATATGTGTGTAAGTGTATGTGTGTATATATGTTTAGGTGTAAACATGTAAAATAATCTTTTTAAATAACTTATAGGAAAATGGTGTGATGGAATTTTATTTTTCTGCAAAGTCATGGTTCAAATCTAGGCTAGAGTAATCTGGAACATTTTTTCCAGGTGTTAATCAGACAATAGGAACTTTCTATCACATGTTGGTCTAAAGCCAATTTGTTAACCACTAAGTAATAAAAAATGAATGGGTGTCTATTTTTAGATAAATAATAGAACAAAGCTAGAAAACTACTCAAACTTTGATACTCAGCAATTGCGAAGCTTGGTGAGTTATGTTATCTTCTCTTCTGTTTATCTATGAGAGAATTGAAGAGGCTTTTACTCAACAGTGTTTATTTACATTTTATTTTACATTATATATGTAGATACATTTAATGATGCATACGTTTATACTGAATATAATTTATTATATAGGTAATCAGTACTGGAAATATAACGCTTTTTTAAAACCAGCTGTTTCAACCGACTACCCCAAAGAATTAAAATTGTGGAAAGGTCTTCCAAATAAAATTGATGCCGCCACACGTTGGTCTAATGGCATAACATATTTTTTTAGTGACACTGATTATTATCGCTTTAATGACCGACTTTTTTCGGTAAGCAGTTTTTGTATGTGTTTGGATTAAACTATAAAATTAATTACATTTTTTCAATTCTTTACAATATGCATTTTCATTCATGTTATTTATACATATATTGATTTATATTAATTAAATGAAAAAAAAATACATACGCACATATAAAAACAACTATTAAATTTAATCAAGTGTAATATATGTTTTTCAATTTTTTTCCTTCTTCCACTCTATTTTAATAAAAACTGTTTCCATAATTCCATTATCCTATTCTCATATTCTTCTAATTTCATTATAAAAAGATAAATAAAGGTCATGCAATCTTTATTTCCTTCTTTCTCATTACTTATATTTTTTTTCCAAGTATCTATTCATTTTATCCCTGATTCTCATTTAATATCATGAATTTCAACGTTCAACACACTTTCCCAACTCTACATAAACTACATGTAGAAGCCTATTCGTTATTTCATTTTCGCCATCTTTTCCCAATGTCTAAAGTTCACTCTTTTGCACCAAATATCAATAAATTTTTGTTAGTGTTAGTAATATTTTTTATATCTAATATAATTTTATTTTTATTTAAATTTCAACTTTTTACTTTATTTATATTCGTTTCTCACAAATCTATTTTACCTACTCGATCAACTTATCAATTTCCTTTTTCCATCTCGTATAATTGTGTGGTTGAAATACATTGTTTTATCTCATGCCTTATATAAATGCATGGAAAAAATTGTTAATTTATTAACTTCCCATATTGTTAAATCTTTCTCTCCCAAAATATTTTTTGTTTTCTCAGCATAAACCAACTAAACACTATTTTAATTCATTTCCAGTAATATGTAAACATAGTAGCGACATCTTTCATCCGATTCTTGAAGCTAAAAATCTCTGAATGAAATTAAATACTGTACTACAAAGTGGTAAAACAGACCTAAACTTACAACTGATTTTTATATAATTTTAGTTTTTTTTTTTTTTATGAGAACAGTCACTAAATTTTTAATGGCTCTATTATTGGTTATTTTATATTTTTTTTTCTTATTTCGCAAATTTAAAAAAAAAAATCTGAAGATTTGAAATTGGTCTAGCTATGTAATTATATAAGTAGGTCACCAGTTATAGATTTTATAGACGTGAGTTGTCAAATAACTATAGACTTTTGTCATCATTGAGACAAAAAGATGAAAATTGTCTGCATTAAGCCACAATACTGTGGTCACGTGATATATATATATGTTTGCTGCGGTTGAGTTTAAAATCATTTGCACATGAAAGAATTTAAAAGATTATTTATAAATATAAAAAAAGAAGCATTTACTTATTAGAGAATTGTGAGTTCAGAAATACGAATTGTAATTTTAGAGTAAAAACTTTATTTTATCAATTAAATCATCATCATCGGTAGCAGCCAGTCACCAGCAAATATGGACATTCCAACACCAAAAAAATTATAATAATAATAATAATAATATGCTAGAGAAGAGTTTTTAAGATGATTGCACAAACCAATTCATGAAACCTAAATACATCCACACATAGAACACATCAGTCCATTATTCTGTTTATTCAATATTTTGCGATGCTTTCTGGAAGATTTCAATATTTCCATGACTCATTGAAGATCTCCAGTGTATTTTAACCTCAGTCCTATCCTCCCAATCAAAACACAAATGCACTTTTTTAAAATGGGTTTCCAAGCATCTTTATAACATAAATGGAGTCTGCCTTGTCCATGAAAGCCTCTATTAAGTTTTCTATACTTTTAAAGTTTTGTGGCATTTATTTATTTCACATGTCCAGAATAATAAAGATATGATTTTATAATAGTGAATTACAGAATTGCACATTGATTCATTCAATAATCTTACAATCAAAATATAGAATTTTACAGAGCATTCTTAATGAGATATTATTTTATATAGCGCTGTGTTTTTTTATGTAATAGTAATATTAGCGATTAAGCCAAAAACATCATATAAATGATTTTTTTTCTAATGCTTTAATGTTACACCACAAGTTATCTAACTTCAATATTAATAAATTATACAAAATCACAATTTTTTATACACAGTTAATTTAACTATAATAATTATTTCACTTTATTGAAATATTCTATATTTTCATTTGTTAAAAACAGCTGCAGCATATAGAAATATGTGTTGCGCCTTAATATCTATGTTTATATTTTCAGTTTAAAAAGTGACCAAAAAAATGAACAAGATATTTAAATTGGTTACATTGTTAAATTGATACCTGCCCATGGTAAAAATTGACAAACATATTTCATCCATGACTTATGATAAAGAAACAACTTGAATTTTTTGAATGTTAATTACTAAACCAAAATTTCTATATTGTTTCATCCAAAACATCATTGTGAACTGGAAAGAATAGCAATAAACATCACCATAATGCAAACTCAGAATGCAAAAAGATGAAGTATTTAAATTGATTCAAAATAAAATTCCTATTAAGCTTGTATTATATATTGTTCCTTGTTATATTAAGCTGCTTAAAAACTGATTCAAAAACCATAGTCATAAAAGTCAAAAGCAGTATTTCAATATATTCTTGTTTAATACCAATGTTCATTGCATATACTTCACAAATCATCTCTAATAACTCCTACTATCGTTCCATGTGTGAAAAGCCCTATTATTTAAAAAAAAAATAACATTAGTAGATAACCAACTAATTTCAAACAATGTTTGATTATTTAACTCAAAATGACTTGACCAAATCAATAAATGCAATATATAAATCACTCCTTTGTACCTAGAACTTTTTGCATTTATCTGATTCCCTATAACCACATTACACAATCTATTCAACAATTTTTTTTGTAATTATTTTTTTAGTAGTGAATACTTATTGCAATATAAACTGTGCTTTGACAGTTAAGCAAAATAAAAGCTTACTATGTCCTTCTAAAAGTAAAACCCCAAAATTGTTTTATTTAAGTTACATGTCTCCTCATTTGATTGAAACATTAAAAAATATATAATCTATCATAATTATAAGGATTTGAACTCAGACTTTCAAACTCCCTTTTGTCATCCACACCAGGGTTAAATCCTCTATAATTGTATCTAGCTTATATATATATATACTTGTAGTTACATATTATATAATCTATCTATAATTAATGATACTTTTAGACCAGATGTATTGTTCATATATGGCTGCTTAAGCATACAACTTTCAAATTGAAACTCCTATCCCAATATTCTAATACAATTTCTACTTATTAAAACATGCAATATAGTTGACACTAAAACAAAAAATTATAATTTGCCTATATATCTAAATCCATAGATCATCTTTTAAACTTCACTAAACTCCCTGGCACCAAACAATTATTTTATTATTCCACTTTTAAAAGTTTTGTGATTAAAATCTAAGCTCTCTTTTATAAGTTTTTCACATTAGTAATATTTATTGTAACGTTTTAAACAAAAGCAAACATCTCCTTATTACTATAACTATTTAGTGTTGTGTGGGCGCTCCTGCTTTTATATACAGATTCATTTTTATTTTTAAAATGCATTATATTTCTAATAAAAACTTGTTCCATACCGGATGTAAACAATGTTATCTTCCACAAAAATGTGCTTAATCTAATTAAATTACACACATTATTAAAACATTTTTTTCCATCTCTTTTACTACTATTAACACACACCTTGGCCACGAAAACTTTTACTACCTATTTATATCACACTGGTATTCTTTAAGCAGTAGTCGTTTTCAGTCATATCACAAATCACTGACTTTTTATTATTATTACTTTTGTCCTAATAAATGCATGATTCTAATACTTCAGGCAAATTTTTTTTATTTTTTATGTTAAATGCCGTTAACCGGGAAGCGAACCCAGGCCACCTGCTTGAAAGGCGGCTATGCTAATCACTAGGCCACCAACGTTTGACAACGTTAAATTTTATTAAAAAAGATTTCGCCTCTACTAATAACTATTATTGAACAATGATATTTTTTTTAAAAATATATACTTTTCAAGTTTACAAAACACATTTAGTACAATGTACAGGTTTAAACCTGCATTTATATATGTAATATAGGCGGGATTCGAACTCAGACTTTCACACGACCCACTACTGTCAGTTCCATCTCATATTGCTGACCCACCTGATCACACACATGTTGAAAAGATAAATAATCACCAATATACGTATTTCATGCTTAACCAGCAATCATCAGTTGGTCTAGATTACTATCCTCACACATATATATAATCAGTGCTCAGCTTTATATTAAGATAGCCAACCTTCATACTTTAATGGACAGGCTTCAAACTATTTTAACTCGCAACTCTTCAGCCTTCCATTTCATTGAAAATCTGAAGCTGGAACGTTCAAAGCCCTTATTAGTGCCAAGGTTGTCATACGTATATTGGTGATCATTTATATTTTCAACATGTGTGTGATCAGGTGGGTCAGCAATATGAGATGGCACTGAGAGTAGTGGGTCGTGTGAAAGTCTGAGTTCGAATCCCGCCTATAAAACACATTTAGAAAGTTCAAAGCTAGATTAGTAATAAAATTGATTTCTCTCTATAATTTTATTACTTTACTTATAAAATATTTTTATTCAGTTTTACTGATGAAACTCTCAACTCTTCTATTTATTCGCTAACCTACAATAAAATCTTTTTTTAAATAACCTTCTTGCTAAATTAACTTACAAATAAATAATTTATCAATTCATCAATATTTAAACTTTTACATTTTATTCCGTGAGTATTAAACAAATTTAAATCATCAATAAACCTGATGTGATTTAAAATTCCCCCAAAATTCTGTTTGAGCGGCAGGCTCTAGAGGCCAAAGTCCTTAAATTGTGATCCCCACTCTGTCCATGGATTATAGTCCATTTTGTCTCTTTCAGCTATCAAACTTCATATAAACATTTGAGCAATAAACGATTGAACTATTTTCATTATTATTTTTTTCCTCCAAAACTTTTACATAACTCAATAAACTTATCAATTTTTTACTCTTTATTAATTAATTATTCGTCAAATCTTAACTGTCATTTTTTGCCTCCTATATCATTTTAATAACAGCTGTTTCGATACAGATGTTTTTAAATACTGCTGCCACTCATTGGCAGACTAGGTAACTATATTTACTTATTTAAAATGCTATAAAATATTTTTACTGAAGAATTTCATTTTAGCCTATATTTTATTGAACGTAGATTTTGGAATTTTAATTAATAAATATTCTGTTATTTATATAGCATATACCAGCTCTGAATTATTATAATGAAGGAACTAACCCTCCTGTCATGCATCTTAAAATAATCACCTTGCCCTCTCTCGTAAGCATCAATTTGAAAAGCAAAAGTGTATGCCTACACTTAGAGCTTGCTTTCTATATAAGCCAGTTGTTGCTCACCATGCTGATATTAGGCTTGAACCTATTATGTGCCTGAATTATATCTTAGTAATTAAATTGGATAAACCTATTACATTTATAGCAGAAGAGATATACCATCTTATTTTTAGTCAAATATATAGTAAATTTAACTTAATAAATATCCTGTTATTCATATTCCCAGTGGTGTGTTATCTAAACAACAGAATATTTATTAAGTAAAATTCAAAATTTACTATATATTTGATTGCAGATAGCTAAAATTGAGGTAGTATCTTTCTCCTACTATAAATCTAATAGGTTTATTTCATTAAATTACTAACATATATTTCAGGCACATAATAGGTTCAAACCTGATTTATGCAAAGACTGGCTTATATAGAAAGTAAGCTGTAAGTGTATGTATACACTTATGATTTTCAAGTTGATGCTTATGAGAGAGGGCAAGGTGAGTTTTAAAGTGCATGATTGGAAGGGTAGTTTCTTCATTATATGGGAGTAGATTTATAACATAGATTAAAATAGCTATGATAATGCTTATCATCATCTTAATTTATACTATCTTTTCAATACTGATTATTAAAAAAAATCAAGTTAGATGTCACATGACCTAATTTAATAAGATTGTTAAGAGCTTATTTGTGAGCTCTATATATAATATTGATTATTTTACTGAATAAAAAAGTAATCACTTTTCAATCTTTATTTACTAATAGCCACAATCATAAAATTATAAGACACAATTAAAATATCACAACTTTAAAAATGCACATCCATATCAATATGTCTTTATAATAGAAAGCTTTCTTTTCAGTTCTTGAAAATAATGTTGGCAACATTAACTTGTTGAGTATTTCTAAAAACCAAGCCCCAGTGGTTCAGTTGAGACTGCTAGTGACTTGTAAAAAATTCCATTTAAAATTAAGTTATACCACTCCGGGAACCAATATCAACAAATTCTTCTGCTTCATTTCCAAAAATGGTCTAAATTTTGAGATATTGTTTTACATTGAAATACTATTTATGCTGAGTGGAAATAATAATGTGAACAAAATTCTATTGAATCAATGTAATTGTCAAAATTGTATTGCTTTATTCACCTTTTAACTCTTTTTAATAATAGTCAAATGATTTTTATGAGAATTTGTTCAGCCAACTCATGAACATAATCTTATTGACTTCAATTTTCTGTTTTGCTACATGCATTGGTATCTCATTTTATCAAGATTACATTGCTAATTTTCTATAAAAAGCAAACACTAATTTGATTGACTACAGTTCTGGCACCTATTGGAAACTTGCGTAATTAAAAGATGCTAGATGTCGGTGTTTCTAGAATAACTATCATAGTGCAAATATATTAATGCCCCAGACTAATTTCTTCTTTAAAGTCTTCATCAGATAAAGTTTTGGGGTTTGAATTTATAGTGTTGATATAATCAACTGCCAATCTAAATTTTAGGTTTTGGCATAATTATGAAAGTTATTAGATTATGGCCAACAAAATGGAAATAGAAAGTAAATCTTAAGTTGAATAGAGTAATATAGTTTTTGCAAATAGATTTTTTTAAGTATTAAGTTTGAACATCAGATATTCAGCTATCATCCAGCAGTCATTAATAACCCTGTCAATCTAAAATTTAAATGAATCTTAGTGTCTTGACTCCAAGTCAACTCACATGTATGAATTTTTTATCTACACCAATTCATTATTTATAAATTTTGATGTACTCGGTTTTATAATAATTATAAACACATTTGTCTTTTGGCTAGGATTTGTATGAAATTAAACAAAACAAAAAACAACTTTCTGTATTGTAACAGTAATTTTATCACTAACTTCAGTAATCAACTCACTATCAATGAAAAACATGGGCTAGAAAGACTCGATGGCTTCAAACATTTCAATAATTAATGCACATGGACCTAACTCTTATTACAGAATTGAGTAACTAAAGTACTTTAGTACTAATATTTCTGTTAATAACTATTATTGAGACAAAAGTTTTGTTCTTTATAAAACAAAATGTTTTAGATTTCATGACTCATAGCCATAACTTTTTGTGTAAAATTAAATCTAAATATGTCCCAAAATGCTGAAATACTAATTAGTAAAAAACTATCATTAAAAAATATAATCCTAATACATCATGTCAGTTTCATTGTTATCATTCTTGATCTATCTCTACAAATAATCATTTTATTATTCTGCAAAAAGCTAAAATTATTTTGTGTATTGAGAATTACAGTGTGATTATGATATCAACCTATTTTGTGGTGACTTCAACTGCACCCATAATGCATTGCTCTTGTTCTTAAATTTGATTATATACTACAGGAATTCAAACTTTTTCATCTCTTTATAATGTTAATATAATTGTCTTAATGATGATGGGATGTTTCTCATGGAAAAGAAATACCATACTTATTTGCAATGCTTTCAAATTGAGATTTGAATTCCTACCGAATTAAATTTAATCAAGATAATTATTTCTCCCAGGTAATTTGTCCTATAGCCATTGCTGTGAGTCACTCAATATTGATTAATAAATAAAAATATATTTAATCTTATTTAAAGTAAAACCAAAATGGGAAAAAACTGTTCACTCCTCGCTATCCATAATCCGTAAGCTTTGTGAGTACTTCTTCATATTTCATTGTATGGATATTTATTTAAAAGTATGCTTTCCCCGATTTTAATCAGTTATAAATACATATTTTTATTACCAATATTTAACCATCCACCAATAATTTTTTTTCACATTCTACAATCATCTCTCCTGCATCTTGGTTTACAAATGATTCAGAAAATTATTCTATGCACAACTTTACTGCTAATAAAACAATTTGTATTAATTTTAAACTCATGTGAAATAATAAATTTAATTTAATTTTTGTTACTTATAACATATGTTGATCGATCATTTATTCTATAAGTTTTTCATCAATGTCTTTAACTATCATCTATTCTCCTTAAATTCGTAAAAAAAAAAAAAAAAAAAAAACATTAAGTGTTGTGTAGCTAACCTTAACTCTGGATTTAGTGCAATTTTTCATTTTATTATAATATACACATTATAAGCTAAATTATAAATTTATTTAATGCACATTGATTATGTAAGTAATATTTACTAAGGAATAAACCTCAAGAATGTATGCTTGAAAATGTGAAGGTAGGGACCTTTACAGGTCTTAATCACAAGCTTATGCTTTGGAAGAAAAGAGGGAGTAGATTTACAGCAAGATTTTGCACTATATCTCCATACTCACTTATACTTAAATGTATTGTAAATCTTGTTAAATATATACAAATGACATTATATAAATATTTATTGATAGGCTCATCAATTTAAAACACAGGTGAATACAGAATATTAAAATCTTAAACATTTCATAGTTAAATATGTATGAAGAATTATTCTAAGGAGGTATATATGCATGAATAGTAAAGTATAATGGTTTTAAACTAAAGTTATATTTCATTTGTATGTCTTTATTTGCCTTATTGTGGATTTTTGTTTTTGTTTTGTCTAGACAAACCTTGAAACTCATTTCTTGTCTATGTCTAATTTCCAATCTAGTTGAACATTTGCATGCATATATATTGCTTGATGACAGTACATTTTTAGACTTAAGCAAACAATTTTTAACAAAAGCTAGACAAATTCTTTTTTAAATATTTGTATATGGGATGTGATGTTATATAGCTACTCCTTTATCAAAATCAGGAATCTTTCAGCCACTATGCCCAGAAAAACCTGTTAACCACATTAATTCCTTTTCCATTTCCCATCCTAAGTTTTTTTCATATTCTTCTCTATCCTGTTCCACCTCATTTCCACAACATCATCTTTGTCCACTCTATGACCTTTATATCTAGTTCCCCTTATATTTTTCTAAACTCAGCATAAAGACCAAAAACCCACATTCTATATAATCACTAATTTTATAGTTATTCTCTTACAACTTCATTATTTGTACCCTTTCTGTTTGTAAGCATTTACATTCAATTAACAGATACCTAATATTTTTATGCCTTCCTTACAGAACTTTCAGACCAAATCACCCACATTTTTCCATTTATGTATATATCCCCTTGCTTCTATTGTTCGATTCCCTCATTTCTAACAATCCTGTTCGAGCCTAAACTGTAGACTACTTTTCTTCTTATTATTATAAATTAACTCACACACAATATTTTGTTTACTTTTATATGTATATTTAGACTTTTTTTATTTTCTATACTACTTCTCCATCTCTCCAACTCCTTATTTTTTATGAACTTATCTATTCTTCTATCCTATTCTTTGCTATTAGAACATTCAATAATCCTACAAACACAATCATCCCACATTTTTTACAAGTATACTGACATTAAGTCTTTATCTAACTTTTCTGTGTAACATACTACCTTTCTCACCCATATTGTTGCCTGTCCTTTACTTGTAACTAAATTAAATACTATTTTGGCTATTCCTCTTACTATTTCATAAATTGCAATCTACCGAACATTTCCATTTTGCTGGAATTCAGTGCTCTTCAGAGTGCTGCCACCTAGCAGTGTTAAATTAAATCTAATCTTTTTTCTTTCCTAATATTTACAACTATATAAAACTAAAATGTACAGGTTTAAAAAAATTTAAAAAAAATGTAAGAAATGCATTTAATTCGCATAAATGCTGTCAAAAGTAAAAAATGCTCTTAAAAGTAAAAATAAATAAAAAAATTTCAGCTTTCACGAATAAAAATTTTGATTGGCATTGATATAAGAAAGTGAATATTTGTTACAAATTTATTTATATTATTTGTAGGGAATTTTATTTGTGAATTTTTAAAAATGATTGTCCCATATTTTTATTTGTGAAAGCTAAAGAGTTCCTTTTTATATATTTTTTTAATTCATTTACATGATTAAAAGCATTCTTCTAACTATTAAAAAATTCATACTTTGTATAAAAAAATATTATATCTGTCAACAGTTTAAAAATTATTCATATGAATATTCACTCTAATTAATCTCAAGTCTATGAGTATTGCAGGTTTTTTTCCACTAAACTAAGTGAATAAAATATATCATTACAAAAACTAAGCTATTATTTTAAAAAGCAATTATTTTACTAAAGTTAGAGTACATTTGTTTTAACCACATCTAAAGTTGATTTCAATGCTAAATTCAGTTAATTAAGCTGTCCCTATTTGCTTTCTCTTCTTCAAAACCTAATTACATGTATAATAATCAATCTAAATAAAAGTGAAACAAGCAACCAATCGTACTTACAATTACTTAATTATCAACCTGGCTTTCATCTCTTATTGATACCTTTTCAAGGAATAAATTTTTATACATCATATGACCTATCAATTACATTTACTCCACTTATTATTGGACATTATTCTACCTTTATCAATACAATTAACATAATCCATATAAATAAATGACATAAAATATTTTTTTAAATTGTATAAATACTTATACATATATTTTTATATATCTATATAAATAAATATTTTACCCCCCCCTGTCTTTTTTATAAACTCATTCACAATTCTATCATAATTTTTACATCTTCCAATTATCTAATAAAGCCCATTTTCCATGTAATTTATGTAGGTGAATAAAAATATATGTATAGGTATTCATATAGTTTAAATTGCTTATGTATTTTTATGTCATTTATTTATATGTATACTATTAATTTAGAATAATGTCCAGTAGGTGGAGTAAATATAATTAATAGGTCACGTGATGCATCAAATTTTATGGCTTGAAAAGATCTAAATAAGAGATGAAAGCCATGCTGATAATTAAATGATTGTAAATATAATTGGTTGTTTGTTTCCATTTTATTTAGAGTGTCTATTATATTAGGTATATATCTATAACAACATTGTGGATAAGTATTTTTTTATGTTGGATATTTATCCATTGTATATATTCTAATTACATATCTACGTCACCTAATTATTGTTATTCCATTTAGTAATTAATTCCTTTTTACTAAGAATTACATTTACCTATTACAATATTTTTTCTTTTTTAAAAGTATTGCAAAATGTCCTTACCATAGAAGTTATTTTGAGCGGGGAAATTCAAGTATGAAGCACCAATAAAGTCTTCAGTAATGTTTTTGAATTAAGAGTTTATACCATTATGCAACATTGGGTTATCCACAGAAGTAATTAAATACTCCAAACTTTTGGATTTAAGTATTTGCAACTAAAAGAGAGAAAGTGTTTCAGCTAGATTCTCCAACAGATTGTTTCTATATTAATCTTACCAATACAAAAAGTCATAATTTTATCATCTTACTTTAACCAATGGATCCAAGTATAATAATATTTGTCTGAAAGGAAGTGATACTGCCATTTTAATTTTTATTATTATGTTAGAAAGTTTCACTATCTAATTGAATTCTTAAAGATTTTTAGAAGAATTCAAATGTTTTTTTTTTTTTTCCAATTACATTCTAATGTCACACGATTAGTATAGAAATCAACATTTTGAGAAGCATTATTTTCTGCACTTCTTCAAAGTAATGATGGCCTGAAAAGTGACCATACTAACAAAGAAATTGAACTGACAGTCATTAGATAACAGAATGTAAGACAGTACTCTAACAAATCAAGTTATTTTGCTAAAATCAAGGGTCAGTTTAATTTTGTATACTAATATATAAGAATATATCTAATTTTTCTTCTTTTACAGCAAAATTAATTAAACAGTTCATATTAAGATGGCTTATGGTTATTTGCCATTGTAATGTAAACTGTTTCTTAATTATTATTTTTTTCACAACAAATGTATATTCCATTCACAAAGCACAAGAATATTAGATAGAGACAAAAATATTTAAAAAAATAAGAACCTCTCACAAGAGAATATCAAATAATCCCATATAATAATGTATTATGATATTTTTAACTTCAGTATTAATCTTTCCCATCAAAAAATAAATAAAGAAATCATAAGACTTTATTGATTTTTGTGTATCTCTGCAACATTCTTGAATGGTCTCTGTTATTCAGTGAATGGCTAGTAGGAACTAGTTAAAATTTCTGTAAAATGCCAAATGGATGAATCCCAAATATAAATTCATATGTTAATCTATTAATACCTTCATTTTAACATATATAGAACTAATGTGGAGCCATACACTAGCTACAATCTATTTATAGATTTACTAGGGAAGCACGATTCCCTGTCACCTTCTGTATTCAGCCCCAGAACTCACTCTGCTCTACCCACACTTTCAGTGAAACTTATGGAAAAATATTTATTTTCAATACTTCTTTTCATATGATATATATATATATATAGGGTATTTTTGAAATTTCAACAGTATTACATGAAATTTGGATATAATTAGGGGGAAATGACACCAAAGCCATACACATATATGTAGGATTTTTAACAACCCTGATTTAGGGTGTTATATAAAATCATCACTTTTTTTTGCAAAACTTCTAAAGGTAGACGTATTCCTATGTTCTATTTCTGAAAGCATATTATTTATTGGCAAAGAAAAGAAAGATTAAAAGAATGCAATAACAAAGAGTATATTATCCATCTTTTCAAATTGTTTTTTTTTTAAAAAAAAAAAGGGTGAAAAAAACGCTGAAAGATTCAGGTATCTAATACATTCATCACTTCCTTTGCCTATTTCTTTCAATTCCATTATCTACTTCCATCACCTATGATTATATACATAGAGTAGATTTTATGTGTATAAATTAAATGGAAGTAAACCACTGTTCCACATGCCATGAATAAACAGTGCGTTCACATTAATAAATGTAAATAAAGAATAAGCAGACCATATTTCCTTAAACTTAGATGGTATTTAAATAAACATTCAATGGTGTTATTGAATATATTGATATTTATATATTTTCCAGACTATAAATATAGCTTAAAACTTTCTGAAATTAAATTTATATATTACAAGGCAAAAACTGCATCTCATTTTTAATGACTTGTAATAATAACATTAGTTAGCTTTTATAATTGTAAATACTAACTACTCATAGACTAAAGTATAGATAAATTAAACAGAAGTAAATCACACTTATATGTATAACATTAAACCATATGTATTTAGTATTTACATTTATAAAATTAATTTTTGTTACTATTACAGATCATTAAAAATGAAGCACCATAAATTATTCTATAGTGTATGAATCTAATTTTAGAAGGACCTTAATTATAGTTAAAGTCTTAATGTCTGGCTAATATATAAATATCAAACTCTATTACCAGTAATGTTGATGTATATTTGCTTAAGTACTATTTAATTTTAATTAGAGAGGATTTGAACCCAGACTTTCAAGCAGACTTTAACCCCCACTCAACCTTATACAACCAACCTACATGACCACCTATATGCAAAAAAGAAAAATTTTCTCCAATATAGATATTTCATGCTGAACCAGCACTTATCAGTTGGTCCAGATCATCATCTATGACACCCATATATATAATGCATGCTCAGTTTATATTAACATAACAAATCTTCAAACTTCAAGGAATAGGTAATCCCCCGATTCTTTATTGATGTGAGAATAGTTTATATTTAGCTTGCAGAAGTGTTTTTCTTTAGTGTTTACATATGTGTTTGTACATTTGTATATATAAATATACAAATTAAAAAAGAGGTAAGCAGACAACTGAAGACAGGCAATGAGGTAGAAAAATAATTAAATGAATAAATAGCTCATTGAATGGAAAAACTTGATGAATATATAGAAAGAATAAATATATATATATATAATGTAACGGTCAGAATTTGTATATCTCATTAACCAGTTGCATCTTCCCTCCACTACAGTTAAAGAGCAGCACTAAGGTGTGTTCAAGGCCTGCAATGCTGAGTTCAAATGTAGTAGATTGACTACACAACATATAACTATGAGATAATGTACTTGCCACCACACTAGCAAACACATTTTAGGCCGTGGGGGTCAGGGAGATGCAAGAGACTCTAATTCTATTATAACTAATATTATCACTAATCTAATGAATGACCTCATTATATTTAATTTATTTTGACACAAGACCCTATGGCTATAGGGCATTAAGGAAATAAACATGAAGACATATTAAAACTATATTTAATATTGATATAAATCTATTTACAAGCTTGGAGTTTGATCTTTGTCAATAATCCTAATATGGAATGAGCCCACATTATTAATACATTAATCATTCGACCTGTCCCTTTGGGTATTTAATGGTAGAAAACTGTTATTTCATGCCCCAGACTAAGTACATTAGCTATCATGTAAGATAAATGTCGAACGAGATATAAGGCTGTGAATTTACTCACTCCAATAATAGATTATATATAAAGTTACATTTGCATAATTAATTCTAAAGAGGGACTGTTATTGAAGGGCAAATAGTGTGGGAGGCTTGGGAAATGAAATCATAAGCAGAGAGTAAAGAAATAATTAACTAGATGAGACGCTGCCACTGTTACTACATGGCTGCATGACAAACTCAGTTTTTCATGGGAGCATTTTAATCATGCCCTTCTGTATGGAGCAAAATGATACCTTTAAACAAGGGTATTCTTTGATTTCCATGGCTTTAAAGAAGAGAAAACTTTGGCATCACTCAGTAATAATACCTATCATTTAGAATATAATATGATTTATATGTCTAATTGCTAATAAATTATGACTCACTCACAAGGACCACATTTACAAGTGATTAACTTACAAGCCCTTGAATAACCTGATATTGGTTTGATTACAGAGTTAAATTAAATGAAAACCAAATGATAATAATAATAAAAGGGTAAACATTATAATTCTATCATATTTTTATTATTTAGTTAAGATATTTGCCTGCACAAATTATGGCATATCCACACTCATAGTTAATCATGAATGTCAGATGCATCTCTGAAGCTACAATAATTCATTTAAAATTTAAGATGATAATAGAAAGCATATTAATATAACATGAGATGCATCTGAGAAATAATTTATAAAATACAAAAATAGATTATTCCTGAGCTAGCCGCTATGTCAACATAAAATGAGTTTAATATATTATCTAATGACTCCACACATTTTGGTGAAGGCTACAAATTCTAAAATTTAATAAAGTTAATAGGCTAGGTTGGAAATTATTGAGGCATGAAATTAATTACGTCCATAAATAAATATTAATAGAACTGGATATCCAAAGAAAAAGAAATATTGTGTAGTAATTAAACATTTAAAGGACAGATTCTTAAGAATTTTAGTGGTGTTAATAAGATTTGCATGAGGAGAAATTATGAATAAAATTATACAAATTAAAGATATGAGTTCTAGTTTTAAATAAAAGAGCGGGAAAGTTCTTAAAGATTTTGGGTGCCAGTTACCTTTGACTTAAGCACAATGGACATTTCTTAGTAATTCTCTTGTTCAAGAAGTATGATGCAATAGCCTTTCTTTAACAGTCCATTTAGTGCTCAAGATTATAAGCACCAGTTGATTAGGCAGCAGTATATGGATTACAGCAAACAATTTCATTTCATTTTAAAAGCAAGTAAGAAATCCAGCGCATCTACTTTCCTCCAGAGGAGAATAGCACACACACTACTACTTGAACATCGCAAAGTTATACATAAATAGCATACTTTAATAATTTGACAACTAGGTTGAAACACGAATGCATGAAAGAAAGGTTAAGAAACCAACTTTACTTTTAACAAAACTTTATATACCTTTTCCCTTACTCTTTATCTTTCGGATCCATCTGACATGATATAGTTTTTCGCCTTTTTGGGTCCACTCAAATATCTACAGGTAAAATAATGCGTTAAGAGCACATGTTCCATTTGTCATTTTAATCTGAATATTTTGGTTTACTTTATTGTATATTTCACATATGACCTCATTATACTGCCGGTGTTTCTTTAAAAACTAATTAAAAGCTTTCAGGAATATTTCTCAGTATTCTACTGTCTCTCCCCACCCACTATGATTTTGCAATTTTACTTAGCAGGGGAATTTCTATTTTTAATACATTTAAAGATTTAAAAAGGTTAAAATAAATTTTAGGATTTTACAAATTAAACGTTATATAACTTTGACCTAAATAATTATTAATGCAAAATATTAAATATTCTAAATTAAACAATTATTTTTAGCACGTTATATCTCATATTGGAGTGTGTGTGCATGCGGCATACTTGACAAGCTTTTATGTATATAACTATTACTATTATACACACACAGTCCAATATTGAAGGTTTAAATTTAGGTGGGATGGAGGAGTGGGTAGAAGATGATAGAACAAATATGACAGGTGAAACTAAGATTGGAACTTGAATCTTACAGTTTCAATAAGAAACTTGAACTCAAGCTTTTCAAACTCTCCACAGCTATCCAATCCTTCTTATACAACTGATACCCATGACCACATGCATGTGAAAAAGAAAAATAATCTCCAATAGATGTATTTCATGCTGAACCAGCATTCATTAGTTGGTCTAGATCACTATCTCTCGCCCACATATATACAATCAATGCTCAGTTTATATTCAGATTCAATCATCTCCACTCTCCAACTTCTAGCTGTCCATATCATTCAAAACCCAAAGATGAAATGCTCAAAGTCTTTGACAATGTTAATATTATTGTCATACCCATATTTATCCCAAAATCAACATAGGACACCAATAGTTCTATTCAATTGTACATAAGAAGGAAGGGAAAAACACAGGCTGAATAAATAATATTTAAATATGTGCATATTTTCTATACTAAACTTAATATAATTATAAGAGACTTAAATATGTATATTGGAGATCATTTATCTTTTTCACATGTATGTGGTTATGTGCATCACTTGTATAAAATGGATGAGATAACTGTGGGGAGTTTGAAACTCTGAATTCAAGTCCCTTATGATTACATTAAATTTAGAATAGAAAATATACATGTATTTAACTATATATATATATATATATATATATAATTAAATAATTATATATATTATTATTAAATAATTATTTGTATATGTAGGTTGACAAGAACTTTCCCAAGCCAACTGCTTCATGGTGGTTTGAGTGCCCGACTCATATTTTGGAAAAGAAAATTTATGTACATAAGTATGTGACACAACAACTCCATGATTATATTAATAATGGAACCAAAAATAATTCCACCATATTTAATAATAATGGAATAAATGATCATGTGATTGCCAAACCCCGTCTCAACTATTCTAACAATCAATACAGTAAATTGATTGGAAATAATGCTAATAGGCATCATAAGATATTTTTAAGTGTTATATCTTTTTTCATCATGTATATGGAATTATAACAACAGTTAAAGGTTTTTCAATTGAAATTAGCAATAGGTTCTGTTTTTAAAAAATGTTTGTGTTATTGTAAAATATGTTAATATATAAAACTATATTTATTAAAACCATTTGTATGAACTTTTTTCTTCATTATTATTGAATATAATAATATAATATTTTAATCTAACCTTTTTTTTTGACATTTAGTATTTCATCTAATTGATATAATCATTTGTAATAGATTCAGTAAAGATAGAAAAATAAAAAATAAACTAATCTTATTAAAGAAAGAAAGATGGCTCTTTATCCCATGGTATACACCTGGGTCTCTTTTTACGCGGATTTATTTAACACAATTTTGAAGTTACGCGATTCACGTTTCTCCGGAAGTCGAACTCCGATAATGTGCTATTACTTTAAATAATAAATTTTGTGCACTTACGTCATATTGAAAGTAATAGCACATTATTGGAATTCGACTTTCATCTTAGTAATTTCAATATTTTCAGTGCTTTATAATAGTAAGATTTATGCAATAATGAAATTAAAATCATGATTTCCACATTTTATGTATACACACATTAAATTTTACAAGATTATAATGTAAATTTGTTCAAACATTGTGCATGTTAATTTTGCATTTTAAATCACATTCTGTTTTTGCTTTTTAAAAAAGAATGTAATCAATTATTAATCATTTAGTGTCTGCAAGTTTATTTTTAAAAGATGAGTAATAGCAGTGGGCATAATTAAATTTGGCAATTAAAATTAAAATCTGATTTTAATTGTAATTAACAATTTAAAAATTACTTAAGGCAACCTAAAATTTAATTAATGTGATGTGAAACGAAATTTGATTTTTAAACGGAATTGAAAATTAAAGACAAAAATAAGAATTTAAATTTTAGTTGTTCCTTTTACTGCAAAAATGATTCGAGAAGGTCTTCAACTTTCTAATCAGTTGGCAAATTATTTTGTTATTAATGACACTATTCACAAACGTGCTCTTAAATTCCAATGAGAGCTAAATGGTTGTATGTCTGGATATCGCAAGCTTCATAAACAATTAATAAAATCATCATCTCAAAGATTAATTACAATTATGTTGTCACCAGAAAACCATTAATTCTTCAACCGTCTCTTACGAAGCTCCTCGTCGACATCTGACGTCACTCTAACTCTGCCAGTTCTTATGCTAAAAAATTCGTTTGATAGGTTTTGAATAGGTTTTTAAAAGTTCTGTAAGATGGTGCCCTCTTCCGATTTATTTTACAAGTAAAAAATAAAAAAAAACGCATTTAAACCTAAACAAAGAAAGAACATCGTTTGTAATTGGTTGTTAGTGAGCTCTCAGCCGAAAAAGACATTCTGATTGGCTGGAAAGAACAAAGAAACCGCCTGATCAAAGAAAATAAAGAAAAACGCTGAGATTTTCATTTCGAATGCAATTTTAAGTATTAAAAAAATATAATTTCAGAAATTAAACTAGTTTTTTAAAAAAAAAACTAAAAAAACAAAATTATTTTCGAAAAATATTGAAGATTTTAGTAAAAATATTAAAGAAATATTTAAAAGAAATATTTACTTTTCTATAATGTAAAAGTCGACCTTTTTGTTTATATTATAGCTTTTATGTTGCCGAAATTGAATATTTTAGAATAAATAAATAGCAATTTATTTTTGAAAGAACTTTCGTTCTCTTCATAACCTGAAAAATTAGTAATATACTTTTTATAAACGTATCTGAGTTGAATTTAATATTATAGGCGAATATGTTTTAACAATAGGCTTTGTCTTCAGTTTGTGAGTTGGCCAATTAAAAGATTTGATTTTTACCTCATACAACCAATAATATAATTAGCGGTTAAAAGGTTAACATAATATGAGAGTGAAGTTGGCACTAGTTGGATTTTTTTACCAGTTTGCAAACGAACCTGTTTATCGGCAAGTAGCAATAATAATTAAAACGTGTATAAAAAAATATCAATTATTGTAAATTATGCATAAAAATATATAGTTTTGAATAAAATTAAATATTATAGTTTAAAAAAGTTTGTCTTGTATCAATTTTTTTCAAATTTGAAATTTTTTATTAGTCATATTTTATATTCTTATTTTTTTTTGCGCGAATTTTAAAGTAATTTTACATTGGTGCTTTGCTTTTACACGATTTTTGAAAAATCACAGTCCTTATCCCCTCCTTTTTCAAGGTAAGTTACATCTATTTTTGCGTGATTTCGTTTGCGCGTGTTTTCTGAGGAACCTATCTATCGCGTAAAATGAGACCGAGGTGTATATAGAAAGCAAACACACACTGGGAGATATCCGCATATTTTTCCTCATCACAATCCAGCATCATTATTTTCAGTGGCAAAGACATTGCTAGATAGAACTAAGAGACTTTCTGATGACAGCCATTTTCACCAAGATAACTATGCTACTAAAAACTGCTTCTTCATAATAGTTTTCAACACAAGATTATTAATATGGCTTTTTTATATAATAATAAAAAAGATTTTGGTACTTCAAAAATTCTGCCATATATAAAAAGAGTAACTAATAAAATTGGTAATGTTTAAAGAAAAATAATATCCACACAGTTTATACTACATTTTAAAAAAATCACGAATAATAAAATTGGTATTGTTTAAAGAAAAATAATATCCACACAGTTTATACTACATTTTAAAAAAATCACGAATATTTTTATGCCTTAACGATAAAATTTCTTTGAAGTGTCATACTGTATATAAAATTTTATGTGGATTTGTTTGCATGCATAGATTGGACAGATCAAGAACACATTTTGACAATTAGAAAAAAATTCAATCCATAAACCATTATTCACACATTAAATTAATTAACCATGACATCAATTTTAATACAACACACATTCTGTAAAAATTGAACAATATTACTAGAGACTTCTAAAAGAAGCTACAAAGATTTTTAAAAGATCGAGCATAAATGAAACACATGAGTTGAAGAAAATTAACAATATTTGGACAAAGTAATTGGAGAATGAAATAATTTTTAAAACTTCTCAACCAATAGAATTTGAGACTGAGGAGAAAATAGCAAAGGGAAAAAAATAACTATTTTAAGTCTTGCCACACACATTCTAATGGTTTGAGAAAGAAGTTCTGAGGAAAGTACTTGTTATTGTACTGAAATGTCAGCTATTTAATTATTATATATTTTTAGTACACAAAAGCTTCTGGAAATAATTTTAAGAATTCATCATTAAAACAGGCAAAAGTCTCCATACAGTAGTGCCTCTCAGTGCAAACCTGAGTAATCAATGAATGCCTGAAGGCTTGTGCATAAGAAATGGTAACATGTGATAATTCTTAGTCATCATTTATCTATGAGAATATTAGAATTAATATATATATATATATATATCATTAAAAACCAGTCAACACTTAGTCAATCACAATATCAAAAACAATCAATAATTTCTAACTGTTGCCAAGGCAAACCTCCTTTATATATATTATGGTTAAAAGAAGGTTGTCTTGGCAACAGTTAAAAATTGTTGATTGTTATTGATATTGAGATTTTGTGGGTTCATCCATGTAAAATATTTTAAATATCGATATACCATTTTGACTTGACCACACAAGTCATCTACTGGGTGATAAAAAGTAGAAATATGGTTGTAGAGGCACTACAATCACTGATTTGGAAAAAAACGTTAAAGTTACACCAATAGCAAAAATGTTAAATTAAGAATGTTTTTTAAAGAAGTCTTTCCAAATACGAGGAAGTTTGCATGTATCATCTTGCTTATTGATACACTCTGGCCTTCTAAGTATCTCAATGGCTTCTTAAATGTATAGTATAAAGTGAGAGTGCTGCTGCTGATGAGTGTTGTTTAATTGCATTAGCATGCTCATCTCTCCTAACACTGATGTGACAATTACTCATATCTATGTAAGAAGCTTTACAATTTTCACATGAGATTTGATAAACACCATAAGATTCAAGAGGGATTGAATCCTTACACTTGGTTATTATATTGCTGATCTTTTGATGAGTAGAAATACAGACAGTATTGGATGTATATTAAAATGCTATAATACAGTGTTTTCTACTCTTCAAAAGATTAGCAATATAATAACCAAGCCTAAGGATTCAATCCCTCTTGAATCTCATGGTGTTTATCAAATCTCATGAGAAAATTGTAAAGCTTTTTACATAGGTATGAGTAATTGTCGCATCAGTGTTAGGAGAGATGAGCATGCTAATGCAATTAAACAACACTCATCATCATCAGCACTCTCACTCCATACTACACATTGAGGTCATAAAATTTATTTTTTTAGTACCAGAATCATATCCAGATGTGATAATCTCTACCAGTGCAAAATTAGAGAAGCCATTGAGATACTTAAACGGCCAGATTGTATCAATAAGCAAGATGATACATGCAAACTTCCTCGTTTTTGGAAAGATTTTTTTAAAAAACATTCTTAATTTACCATTTTTGCTATTGATGGAACTTTAACGTTTTTTTTTCAAATCAGTGATTTGTAGCGCCTCTACAACTGTCTTTCTACCTTTTATCATGTGTGTGATTAAGTCAAAACGTCGGCATATCAATATTTAAATTTTTTTAACATGGATGAACCCACAAAATATGTCTTTTATATATGCAACCCATCAAAATCTTCATATCAACATATTATATAATACAAATAAAATGTCTGTTAATTAAAAACTATTATATGTATATATAGTATTTTTAATGCAAGTCTACTTTATATACCAGGAGTCTAGATGCAATGTAAGGAATTCAAATCCCCTATATTATATATATATGTATACGAAAATATATATATATATATTTAAAATTTTTTTAATTACTAATTAAGAACATGTCAGCCTGATTATGAAAAGTGAAATTGAAATTGAAAAATGAAGATTAAATAGCTTTATTAATGCTACAGTTAAATGTTTTATTCCTTCTAATGAATTTACTGTGGACATATAAAATATTTATTTTATTTATAAGGTTAAAATTTTATTACTAATATTATATAAATATCCAAGCAAAATAAAGTTACTGTTAAATAAAAGAAAACTTTGTTCTCTATAATTTATTGAATGCAAAATCAATGTTATATATTGTACAAAGGAAACAAGTATAAAATATAAGCTAATACATGTGTAAAAAAATGATAATCAAGCAAGATGAATATGTTATATACATTAATGAATTCATAAGGACATATAGATTAATACAAATAGAATAAGGGATAAAATAAATGTGTGATAATAACTGTGATATCTGGTACCATTGTCTAATGTTTAACCTAAGCAGTCCATCAATAACGGTGTGTATTTACCCAATCTGCCTGACAAATGACTCAGTTCAGCAGACTGTTCCGTTCATTAAATGTTCTTAATGAGATTCCATGTTTCATAAAATCTTGAGTTGGGAGTTAGCAGTTTGTCACGATTCTTCATTTTTTGTAGTTTCCTAATGGTAAAAGCCTCTTCATCGAAAGCATTGGTGTTGAATATTTTTCTGCACCTTACAGTCCAAATTGCATAGTTTATAAATAATGACAATCTGATTGTGGCAATTGATCTTGTTCTTATGCTGTCATTGAGCGATATGATTAAGTAATAGTCAACATTGAGGTTCTTGGCAATTGTACTTCTTGTGATCCAGAGACCAGGACATGAGCGAATCAGATGTTCAAATGTTTCTTCATGCCTATGACAGAGAGGACAAATAGGATCAATTTTAACAATGCCTCTCTTATATGCAAGAAACCAGTTGGTACTCACTGAATTGATATTGATTTTGAGTACAAAATCCAGATATTTAGGCTCCATGCTCCAGAAGCTGAAGAGAGTCATGAGTTTTTTATTGGGAGTCCCCAACTTGGGACATATGTCGATGTTGACTGGATGTATTAGTCTGTATGCTTCCCATATCTTGATTCGATTGTCAAATGTGTCATGGGTGATGACCATGTATTTTTTAATCAGCTCAATTGATGAGTCTATGAAGTTCTTAGCTTTAGGCGGTGGTCTATCAGTAGGAATTACTGGCTCCAGAATCTGCTCATATCCAAAGGTTTTGATTATTATTGAGATAAAGTTGAAAGTTTTCTGTACTACAATAGCCTGGAGAGAATGCAGGGACAAACCATTGTATTTCTTATGTTGCTGCATGAGCTTAATGCTAAATGCAGCAACTTTGCCTTTCCAGAATAATCTTGCTGCAAGAGTGTTTACTTTTCTGATAAATGTTTTGGTAAGTTTGATGATTGGCACATAATAATTTATTTTGGCCATAATTTTCATATTCAATATGGCTACTTTCCCAGGTAGAGATAGATAGACTTTGGATAATTTTTGGGTTAAGTTTTCCATTGATAATAGGATTTCATTATGTATGTCTTTTGACATTTGGGTATGTGTTTTGGCAAGTGCAAATCCTAGAAATTTTTGAGGCTCTGCTTTGAACTTAGATGCAGTTTTTTTCCATTACAGATTTTTCATGTTGCAGATTTCAATGGATTTATTAAGAGACCAAATTTACTGGAATACCATTCCAAGATGGAGTTAAGCTGAGTGAGAAAATTTGATGATGGGAGAAAAACAATGATATCGTCCATGTATGCAATCACATTGATCGTTTTAGCCAGTCTAGGTATATATATGCCAGGAAGCTGTTGTTCTATAGCCTTCAATAGTGGATTGATATAAGTAATAAACATAAGCGCACTCAGGGGTGAGCCCTGGGGGATAGAGGCTTCAGGTTTGAAATATGATGACAACCTACCATTTAGGGATACAGTAATTTCTCTGTTGTCCAAAAGGTTTTGAATGATTTGAATTATGGAGTTTGGTATTTGATGTTCTTCAAGCAAGTGTAGAAGGGTGTTTATGTTGATGGAATCAAGATGCACTGATGTCAAGTTGAACAGCAATAGCAGCTTGTTTTCTACTTTGTCTGATATGGTCCAGAAGAATTTTAATCTGTCCCATTGCCAGAACTGGAGATGAATTCTTCTTGGCATATTAAAAAGGTGAAATATCTTTTAAAATCTTGTCTTGAATTTTTTCCTTAATAACTGTTTCCAGAATCTTGATAATGAGTGGGGACATAGAGATGGGGCGGATGTTGAGTATGGATTGGGTATCCTCATGCTTCTTAAGAAAGAGAACTAGAGCAATGGGATATAGGTGAGGTATCGACCTTTTCTCCCGTGCCAAATAATCTGTCACTTTTAGCAGGATGGGAATGGTAAAATTACTCAGATGATTAAGCAGTTACAGGGGGATTCCATGTAATCTGGTGTGAGTTTTATCTGGCATGGTTTGAAGTTTATCTTTAAAATCAGCCTCAGTTATTCCATGATTGATTGCAGACCTCATTCCGACCCAGTCACAATAATGATGATTGGTTTTCTGGAGCCTCTGTTTGAAATGGCAGTACATCTCATTTATCATTGGTTCACCTACAAATGATCTGTCACCAATCTTCAATATGGTGGGTGTAGGTGGTTTTTGATGGCTCCAAGTGCCCAGCGGAGATATCCCCTTGTCCAACAATGTTGATGTGCAAGAAAATTCCATGAACGCTTGATGGAGAGATAGTCAGCTATAACTTTTTGTTTGCTTTTATATTGTAGCTTAAGAGCAATGACTTCTTCAATGGAGTGAAAGGCTGCAGAAAAGGCTTTCATCCTGTTACTGAGATCATCTAAATCCTTGAGAAGAGCAAGGGGACCTTTTTTGGTACTGAGTGTGATGATTAATAAGGCTTTGCAGAATGCCAATAAAAGCAAACCATGCTTCTTCAAAGGGTTTATTAAGGATGTCTATCTTTTTAAAGTTGATATAGGATTCAGATGGTATTGCCTCTGTAATTGTGGATTTAGTTAGTAGCCGGATTGTATTGTTAGCAGCTGGCACAGCATTATTCAATGCTTCAATTTGTATGATCTGTGCAAGATGGTCTGAGAAGACTACATGTTCTAACTGGGTGGACAGAATAAAATGTATATCAGGAGTATAAAAGAATAGGTCAATCAATGCTCTAACTTTTTGGTGTAGTATGAGTAAGAGTTGGAAGGAGGGTGGCCATCACCACTCATTACTGATCTTTGTATTAGATGTATGTAGTTTCTATTAAATCTATCATAGGAGATGTTAAAATCCCCAAGTATTAGAGTAGGCCAGCTATTACTAGCCATAATCATGTTTATAGTGTTGATTATATTGATTATGGTATGATTTGGATTTGAGATATATATATACATTAGGTTTATTGACATATATTGGTATGTTACTGCAATAGCCACAATATTAACATCCAAATACATAATTTTAAATGTGTTAGGGGGAAGTCTTTTATTTATCAATATTGCCACTCCCCCAGCAGCTGTAAGACTATTTGAGAACTGAACATATCCATGTGTACTAAGGCGTTGACTAATTCTGGGATCTGATTCATTGTGAAACTTTGTTTCTTCCATGAAGAATATGTGTGGAGTTTAATTTGACCCACTGCTCTATGGCACAAACTCTGCCCATGGAATTAATGCCTCTGATATACTTTATCACTGCAATATAAACGTTTTTCGAAGCCATTAAATGTAGTTATTAGGAAATGTATATAAATCAAATAAAATGATTCATGATAGATTATTGTTTTAATAATTATTCCACTAAATAATTTGATACAATGGTAGAGTGGCAGATTCTGTATCTGAAGGTCCATGGATTAGTCAAGTGTTGGTGGCCTCGTGGTTAGGGTATCTGCCTTCCAAGCAGCTGGCCTGGGTTCACTTCCCGGTCAATGTTTTGACATATAAAAAAAAGGTCCATGGATTATGGGTAGTCCTATGACTTCCGATATTCAAATTTATTATAAATTCCTGGCAACAAAAATATTTAATTATTTTAATAAGATAACAATTATGAACCGAGAGTATTTTTAATTACTTTTAAATTCATGATTAATTGTTAAAACTGCTAAACAGTAAACAATAGAAAACAATTGCTCATGATAGATAATTGTTTTGAAGAATAACTACTGCTTTCCTAGTGTCCCAATGTATTATGCAAAGCTTTATTATAAATATTAATGTAAAGACTGATTAGAAAACTAAAATAACTGCGTCATTAAAAATTAGCATTTTAAAGATTGTGATCATTTCAGCTTTAATATCTTATTCATTTTTAAATTGGTATTTAATATAAAGATTTACACATTTTGTAACTAGTAGTGATACATTTAGATAGATGATGAGTAATGTCTAATTCATGAAACAATATCATTGGGAGAGATAATTGATTGGATATTTTATTTAATAAACTAAATATAAGATGACCAGCTTTTTGACTTATTTAATATTTATTAGAAGTTGTATATTTGTATTAAATATCAGTTTAGGATTACACACTATTGTTTTATAATATTGGAGGATTAAGCGATATTCATCATTAGTTTGTTATTATAAAAACAGACTTTGTCTTACATTTAGAAACTAGCAGTGCCTCAACAAGCAGTTCATGAATAATGATTAACCCTCTTGTAAGGTGATGTTTTAATTCTGCTATCTGGTGGCATGTTTTGTAATTATTCAACATTAGTTTTTAGCATTAAACTGTTATTATAGGTTAAAATTTAATAAACTGAACTTGATTTGGTAAAAATATAGATTACAAATAATAAAAAACATTCTAAAAATCATATTTGAACTTTAAAATTATTTGAAAAATAAATATTAAACAGAATATGTAACAAAAACAAATTACCTTTTGCCATTGAATAATTGGGAAAAAACAATAAAATAAGCAACTCTCTTTCTGTTTATTAATATAAAAGTTGCTGTATCATTTTTATAATATCTCAAAAAATTCCTTATACAGTGTTGGTAAAAACATTAGTTATCAGTTAGTGATCGGTGTCACATGGCTTAACCATCTTATTCGATGTGATTATCTTTATTTGTATTATGCTTAAATTTGTATTTTTTATTTTGTAAATAAAATATTTAGTATAAAATAGAAGTACTTTTAATTTTTAATAATTATTATACAATTATTATGTCAAAATAATTATGAATCTCTAATAAACTATGCAAAAAGTCAAATTATATGTTATTCCAAACATTTTCTCAAAGTATTCTCATAAATATAGAAACCAATTATTAAAAAATGCATTTATCTAATATTTAGAGTCAGGACTAAATTTCTTTGGCATTACCTTTTATTCAAAAATACTAACTTCTTCAGACTTTTTTAAAATTAAAGAATCATATTTATTAGTATACAATTTGCATTAAAAAATAAAATATTGCACCATATAGCCATACAAGTACAATCTTAAGCAAATGTGAATCAGACTTCTCTCCCTGAAAACCTTTGTTTTGCTTTATAGAAAAACATAATCTGTAAAATATATTTACCAAGAGAGCTGATTGGCTTTTATAGTATGATGTCATCGCAGTTTGAATGTATTTTTTTAATATTGGTTGACTTATTTAAATTTGATTAACTTGTGTATTTTAGTAAAAAATAATACATAAGGCTAAAATTTATTAAGTTTCTACTAAAGAATACAAAAATCTGTGCAATGTATTAAAAATGAATGCAAATTAATGAAAACTTTTTAAAAACCAAATTTACAGTTGAACAGTTCTTTAAAAAACTAAACAAATTAGAGCTTCATTATTAATATTAATTTTTATTAAATTGTGTCAGATTGTATTAGTCAGCAAATATTTTCTTTAACAAAATTGCATAAGTTTTTATATTTTATATTGTATTATTATAATACTATGAATAAATATAGCAATTATTGAAACATATTACTGTCCTTCTATCTGTTTCACCTTTATGTCTCCATAGACACATCTATGCCAGTTTTGAACACTCTTTAGTACAAGTGTGTAGGTATCCACACAGTGGTATATGCCTTTACACAGCTGTATATGTATGTTTACACAATTGTATATATATCCACACAGCGATATATTTATTTACACAGTTATATATGTAATCACAGTTTTATATGTATTCAAACAATTGTATGTTTATTGTCACACATACAAGCACCTGTAAATGATAATGATATTAATTTTTGTATAGATATATTGCAGCATTTATATAAATAATATATTGTATAAGGGTTATTTTGTTTAGAAAATGTGGCCAAATATTCTTTAACAGGCTTGGTTTAGATAGATTATAAATCACATGCGAAATTCACAGATTGGTAATAAGACTATTTAGAATAATTCGCAGGTGAGATCAGATGGTCCCTAGGTTATTGACATTGTTTTAGAGCTCATTCATTACGATTGTAATGAATTTCTTTTCCCAGATCAAACCAGTAAAAATTTGGCAACAAGATAAAAAAAAAGAGATTAGAATCAAAAGAGACAGACTGCTGTAAAACTTAGAGGAAGTTTGAATTGTGTTTTAAAATAGATAGTCGCTGGCTTTTGATCTGGGGAATATAGATATCGCAGATTTTTATTTAGAATAATTCGCAGGTGGGATCAGATGGTCCCTAGGTTATTGACATTGTTCTAGAGCTCATTCATTACAATTGTAATGAATTTCTTTTCCCAGATCAAACCAGTAAAAGTTTGGGCAACAAGATAAAAAAAGATAAGAATCAAAAGAGACCGAAGGCTGTAAAACTGAGAAGAAGTTTGAATTGTGTTTTAAAATAGATAGTCACTGGCTTTTGATCTAGGGAATATAAATATTGCAGACTTTTTTAGGTTAATTATTATTCTTTAGCTTGCTTTCCTGTAAATTATTGTGGAGACCAGAATCCAAAATGATCGAGTAAAATAATATATTTACTGGCTCTTGAGCCAGATGGCTGCTCTCAGTTCCTCTAAACATACCTTTGAATAGACTTTCCAGCAACCTGCATGGAGAATATGAAGAAATTTAACCTATCTGAAAGACCACTGAAGATTATGATGCTGTCGGATGCCCTATTCCCACCACTATCATTGAGATACGCTTCAAGTCCAATCAAGAAGGCAGAGAGATGGTAATAATTTTAAAAAAACTGCAGTATGAACTTTAATCTATAAATTCTTATAACACTTTAAAAAGAACATTCTATCTAAATTATAAAAAAACTCTTTAATTTTTACCCTCTTCTAAAAAGAAACTATCAATCTGTGTAACTTTATATATAATGTAAAAGAAAAAAAAATCACTTACTTTAATTTTATAAACTGCTGAAATCTTTTATGAATTAAAAGATTTCATATTTTTTTATACTCATTAAATGTCCGAAATTTATTCTCTTCAATTCCTACAAACTAACGGTCCTGCCTAATTTCAGTAATTTTGATATTTTTGTTTAAATGCATTTTGTTAGGTTTAATATGTGATAATATGCTCAGATTTCGAAACAATGAAACGAAGTAAGTAATTTATAAAGGAGATAATTGTAATCTTCACTTAGACATTTTAAAAGCCTTGTTTATTTTATTGAATCATTGTTTCGAAATTATAATATTGGTAATAAACGAATGTGCTAACCACTCGTTATTATCATAGTTATATATATATATATTGTAAAATCGTATTTTTTAAGATTTGCTTAACCGATCTTATATTATAACCTTTGATATTTATTAGTTGGAAGGGGATATATATATATTGTCTAGAGATGATAAAGTATATTTGCTAATGTTTGTATTAAGTCCCATCGAATATACTTTCCCTCCTTAATTAAGAATATTTATATGCAGATTCAGGATCTTAACTAGATTATTTTTATGTAGTTTAAGCCCATTTTATTAGCATACTTATAATGCTAATTTTAAGAACTGTTTTGAATTAGCTTGACAGATAAAAGCTATCTGTTTTAGGCGCAATTAATTATATGCATACTTATTGCTTTATATATATATATATATTGCGTGCATTGCGGGTGTGTTGTTATATAGTACACTTATATGTGTTACGTTTTGCTGCCTCTGACAAGGGTTCACGGTAACAAACCACCCCTTTATTTAGTTCGGGTTATGGCTATCTTCATTAGAACTGGGGGCGTGTGGACCCAGATTTTTCCTAAAGCCAATCCGACTCCCGGAACTTTATGTTCATATATATATCAATAGCAGCAAACCATCGGTCTCAGAGCAAACTGAGCATTTGATGCTGAAGCTCTTGAAGAATCACACACTCGCACTGCAAGTTTATTTCTTTAATATTTTATATAGCGCCATAGCACATATATGTGGACCTAATGGTAACCAGTTCTTTTTCCCATAGTAATTAATCATTCAGCTTCAGATTGGAGTTTGAATCTGGGTTATCAGGTTGAATCTGCATGATTCTGAGTTTATTTAATTGCTCATTTTATTAGTATATATAACAGCCATTAAAACTGGCTGTACTCATCATCATCTCTACTAAAGTATCAACTTCTAACTTAAGCAAGTCAAATTCATGAGAGGAGCATATTAAATAATTAGGCATGACCTCTATAACTCACACACCCATGTATTGTAATATGTTTAAAAGGGAACAGATGTACTTGATAACAGTTCCAACTATTGTAACATGCTTGCCTGTATTGAATACCTTGTGAAGATTATACAATCCCTGCCATTATGATATTTTGTGTTAGATCATTTGTTATTGTTTTAATAAATCCTTTTAAATATAAACTGTTGTATATCTTTCTTGCTCAGACTCTAGATCAAACCAAACCACAGTATCTTATCCAATCCATAGTATTTTATCCAATCCACAGTATATTGTTAAATGTCACAGTTCATTACTCCAATTTCTTAATGAGTTTATATGCTGTATGTGTATGTCTGGTAGTTAAGATTAATAGAGTGTTAAGTGTTATATATATCACTTATTTAGTTAGGTTAGTAACGACCTTAGGTCTCGTGTTTCTTCCTGTTCTATGTCAGCTCGCGGTTAAATGAGGACTGAGTGTAGCCTCAGGAATGTCGCTCATAAGGTGTTAAATTTGAAGTACTGGCATATGAGGAAGTTTGGTCGGATTAGAGGTCTCAACCACCTCACTCCGGTCAGCTTTGGTATATTTTGCTTGGGTTCTGAATTTTGTTGCATGAGTGTACAAATCTGACTGTTACATTATGTTTAAAGTAATATATTTTTCTCCCAATGATTCAACGGATAGAGTCCACTGTGAAACATTGCAAAAATATAATGTCCATTCATCCTAGTAAGTGTTTTTATAAATAAAAATTATCTATTTAATTATATCAGAAATATCTAGTTTTGAAATGAAATTGTGATTTCAAAACATTATAATAAATAGTGGTGTTATTTTTAATCACAAGCATCAGTGATGCAGAAATATTTATTTTTTATAAATTCTCTGATCGATGACTCATTCTCTTGAAACATATAGCTGTTTTCTTACCTTTCTTTATAAAATAAAAAACTAGGGATATGATTCACACTATATACAGTATAAAACTTTTTGAAAAAAATTGTAAGGAAAAATACTGAACAATTTTTTTTTTTAATTATGGTACTGAACTGCATATAAATCATTAAGAAATTATGATTAAATAAATTCATGTTTGAGATTTGAAAACGCTAAATTTTTGAGAAAACAAAGAGCTATCACAATACCAAGATTTGTGAAATTTAATAAACTTGTTAATTTCAGTGTTTTTATTTATTTATATATGTTTATAAATAAATAATATAAACTCTGTCGGATAATGAAAATTATTCTACATGAATAAAGCGTGATAAACAGAGCACAAAAACATTAATTATAAACAACAATTAGCCAAGCGCTTTCGGTACTGTATACCAGAATCCTGGCGACATACTGGAACTGAACGGTTAATATTCCAGTGCATGCGCAGTGAGCATGCACTGGAATATTAACCGTTCAGTTCCAGTATGTCGCCATGATTCTGGTATACAGTACCGAAAGCGCTTGGCTAATTGTTGTTTATAATTAATGTTTTTGTGCTCTGTTTATCATGCTTAATTCGTGTAGAATAATTTTTATATATGTTTATTTACTTTTGTGTGTGTGTGTGTGTGTGTGGTCATGTAGTTTAAATATTGTGTAATTTGCAGTTTCAATATATTCTTCTAAGCAAAATATGTTGGTTTATTCAAGATTACCATATTTTCCAAAAAAAAAAAAAGATTTTTTGTTGTTTCTCTATTATTTAAGTGAAATTTTATTTTAACAGAAATCGGAATGCTTCTAAACAATAACAAAATCAACCAACATTTTAAAATCAAAGCTGTCATATGATTATTATTTTTGCCTTTATATTTTTATATTATAGAAAAAATAATCATTTATTTCTTGAGGTTTTGCGTACTACAGCACTAGAATGTTAGGTGGAACAATTTATCTTTATCTTTTGAATCCGGCAGTACACCAACGGCTCAACCATACAAAGTAGTTTTATTCTTTCATTGTATTGTTTAATTGAGTAATAGTAATGGGTTTGTGACATATTTAAATAAGTATATTAGAGATCGTTTATATTTTTCACATGTGTGTGGTTATGTGTATCAGTTGTATGAGATAGGGTGAATGGCTAAAGCTAGCTTGATAGTCTGCATTCAAATCCCCTATATTACATTTATAGTTTTATCGATATGTAAATACAAATATTTATTCCTATAATTATTTGTTTAATTCCCACTACATCTTTAATCCAATTTTTATTTATATATAAATGTCCCTTTGAAAAAGTGAAAAGTTCTCACTTCAAGCTAGTGACATAGAAAATAGCATGTTTGTATTATGAGTTATCACAAAAGATGTGTATTTTATGCCTTAACCCACAGTGGAACAATGCATTAGCATTTTTTAGATTGGACAATATGACAATGAAGCCATAACTCACAAAAAGATTTTCAGGTTTCTTTTAACATTTTGTAATACAGGAATAGCATTGAAGATGACATAGATCCATTCTTTATCTCTTTTTATAAATAAAAATATCTAAATATTACAATAATATTTTTGATATTTATACAAATTTATTAATAGTCATCTTTTTTAATCTATGGCTTATATTATAATAAACATTAGAATCAATTTGCTCAAATGTTGTTCAAGATTGTTAAAAATATTAATCCTCTTTCTTTTTAACTTATATTCCTCATCTATTTATAGTTCTTCCTCAGTTCAGTACTAAGTTCACTTTTAACCATTTTAAAATCCAGATCTCTCTTCAGACAAAAAACATATCTAATCTATTACAGCTTTTATTCAACAAGTTAAAAAATTTACTTAGCAGGAAAATTAAACTTATTGTTTGAAACTTTTGTTCTTCTTTAATAATACAAATAGAATGTCATTAAATTCCAGATCTTTTTTTTTTTTTCTTTTATACTTTATAAATTCATTCTTGGTAGTACCCAAAATATTTTATTTTTATTTATCTCACTTTCTTTTTCTTATTATTTTTATCAAATTATATATTTTGTTGATCTTTCCGTAACATCTACCTTCTTTTTTTTAACACACTGCTTTATTCTAATAGCCATTTTTAAAACCTAAACTATATATATATATATGTACTATTAATCATTTTTATATCAGTATAATTTTCTTTTTATTTATTTATATTAAGCTGTTTTCAATTAACGGCTGCATTTGTATAAATTAAGGTAAAGAAATGGTGGATAATATAAATGTGAACAAAGATAATAATTTGAAATATTAAATTCATGGCTTTATAATAAACTGCTGTGTTTTCCAAATAAAATATATAAATGAACACTAGTATTTCCTATATATATAAATAGAAAATCAAATAACATTACAAATCTACAAAAAAAAACAAAATTTTATTAAAATTCTCCCATGAACATGGTTTCATTTATAAACAAATAGATCTTTTCAAGTGAAATTCAACAAAATGTAAACAATATATATATAATAAAATAGCCTTCCCATAATTTATTTCAAAAACCAACCACCTTTAATATCAAAGGATGCATTCAAGAGATTGATGACCTCAGATTCAAAAAGATTTATCAACAGTGTTTTTTTTTGAGTTATTTTTAATTCATTTTTACCATAAAAGATAATCTCTGCATTGCCAAATAATATTTTATGACTTATATTCAATTCATTTACATAAGAAAATAATTACAAATATATATAATATCTTTAATACATTTAAAACCAACACTTGATGATACAAGAATATAAATTATGATTTAATCATCAATTATCAATTTATTAAAGAATGTTTATTTGTAATAGTCCTAAGAAAATTATCCCCTACACATGCACTGTGTGAATTTATAAAGCTGAGAGTACACTAACTTCAAAACACAAAATAGAGCCTTAGAAAAGATAAGAATGAATATACCTTATTTTTTTACCAATTATATATATATATATATATATATATATATATATATATATAATTGCTTAAGATATATTATATATATATATATATATATATAAGCTAATCTTAAGCATTTAGAAGTGAAAGCTTGAAGATCTTAATCAATATCTATATATTCCATTTACTATGCTTTAATAAAAGACATTTGCAAAATTTTTTACAGTTTACTGCACATCAGTATTAGAAGTAATATTAAATGTATATAACTAATTATTTATTTATCTAGCATGGTGATTTTATTTGTAATTGTCATAAAGGAATCACCCTCTACACATGCTCTGTATTAATTTACAATGCTGAGGAATACTGGCCTATATATATATATTGTAAGGAATACTGGCCTATATATATATATTGTAATGTTTTTCACGTTTTGATAATTTCTGGTAGGCTTTCTTTTACACACTATGAAGTGAAAGTTAATCAAGCTATGGATAAAAAAATATCTTGTTCATATTTCTAAAAACATAGCTATATTTCCTGATTAACTGGCCTACTAATTATTATAACTGGGATTGCAGACAAAGTTAGTTTTAATTTATAAGAAAGTGCCATAGTCAATAGATTCCTAATTTCCTCATATCCCATAATTTTGATGCAAGTAATTAAAAGATCGGGATGATTTTCTGTAACTTTATTTAATTTTTAGAGAATATTATTCCCAGAGCTTAATCAATAACTATTAAATAGAATGGCAAAGATAATTTCTTTAATTAAATATTAATTAACGAACATGCACTACGTCTAATATTCAAATTAAGAATGTACAAAGAGAGTGCTAAATTAATACTAAATATTTTATGAAAATCTATTTAAAATATTTATGCAAGAATTAGTAAAGAAAAAATTGAAAAAGAAAAACATACACTAATCCCAATACTATTAATCTGATGAATAGTTATTGTTCCATTTAAATTCTTCTAGCTAGTTCCTTGAAACATTGAAAATCATTCACTATCAGTATTATCATTCATGGTTAATGGTAATTGGCCAACAATTAAAGTCACAAATTGGGAGTATATAATCTTAACTTACCAATAAGTTTGTATCAGTTCTTATAATATACTTGTCTTCCTTTGGGATCCCATGTTACTTGGCATTTAATTGATCTCTCCTGCCAGCATCTTCACATGTCTGGTCCATTCCACAGCTGGAGCAAAAATCTTGGTTGCAATAACATCTTCATTGCAAAAGACGATGTTCACAAGATTTCTGTATAGCAAGTGAGTAGTATTCTTGTGCAGATGCATTTCACTGCAACAGATTACTCTCATGGAAACCTCCAATTCTAAGAACACATGTTAAGAGAAAAGACCTAGATTGAAGTTGTCCTTTTTTTATACCTCAATCCAGTTTTGAAACTTCTGTGCATGTTATTATTATCATGACACTTAGGTTTATAATCTTATACATTTATTTTTAACTTTCTGTTACAAAGTTCTTTTTTAGTAAATAATTTCCACCATTTTTAATCAATATCCTAAAGGTTTTCTTGATTGTAATCGGCATGCCTTTCTTTTATTCTTTCTAATTTCAACTTTTATTAAACTACAGATAAATAATTTGAACCAAAAAAAATCAATTCTTATTGTTCGTTTGTATTAATTTAAAAGATCTTTAAATTTACTTCTGTTTTTAGCTCTTAAATATTCTTAAATGTCAATATATTTGGACCATCTATTTGTAGACTGTACAATATATATTTATATATAGGTAAAAAAATACGTTGGATTTACTTTTATCTTTTCAAAGACTCTATCTTGTGTTTAGAAAATTAGAGTATTCCTCAGCTTTGTAAAGTCATACAGAGCATGTATAATGAATTATCTCCTTATGACTATTACAGATGAAATCATCACACTAGATAAATAAATAATTAGTTGCATATATAAAAAATGTTTATTGTAAATTATTTATTTAACTTATGGATTTTTGGCAGTTTAATTAACAAAAAATGCAACATGAAAAGATTCCAATCATTAAATCTTTCAAATAGTCAAAATAAGAGTCAGAGACCACATGACCCTATTCTCTTAAGCTTGTAAGTTATAAACAATGAGGATTGCCAATTCTTCAACAAACTATAAATGCTTAGCTAAAAAAAGCATTTAAAATATTTCTGTCAGGACTCCCCTCCCAAACCTTTGACCATGGTTTCATGCTTTGGTAGTGTCTGAACCTACCCTAACACCTCTCTGAGGAGTTCCAAAGCACAAAACCATGGTCAGAGTTTTTTTTTTTTTTTGGGGGGGGGGGGAGGTCCTGACAGAGATATTTCAAATGGTTTCTCTAGCTAAGCATTTACCACAAAGCTTGTTGAGGAATTGGCAATCCTCATTGTTTATTAAATCTTTCAATTCATCTGTCTGTTGAAATAAATTCAGTAGTGATTAATGATGTGATTTATAGTTTGTGTTGCCAATATAATTCAGATCAGTTGCTAATAAATTCCATTTTGGAAGAATTCATTGACAAAAAGATGGTTTTAAAATTGCATTATTCAAGCTTTAAAATAAAACGCTATGCACTCCAATCATAAAACGTAAAGTCAAAACAATATTGGTGTGAAAATTCTTGTTCATAAGTCTCTTTTTCACTTAATAATGAAAGTTTTTTTGAAAAATATGTATGGTGGAAGGAGGTGGTCTTAAAATTTTGTGCTAGTGATAGATATGGTATTTTAGATTTAATATACAAAAAAGGTGCATTGAAAGATCTATTTCTCTAATGCGCTGATCAATTATATATGCGTGAGTGTGTATATATATATATATATATATATACAATTCATTAAAATACAAGTATAATGTATATACTTAACCTGCATATAATTAAAGGGGATTTAAACCCAGACTTTCGACCCCTCTATAGTCATCCCTTCCATCCAATACAACTGATATACATGACCACATACATGTGAAAAAGATAAATGATCTCTAATATCCAATTTCATGCAGAACCAGCACCCATCAGTTGGTCCAGATCATCATCTCCTACACACATATATATAATCACATTCCATCATTATATTTTCAGTGATATGGATGGCTGAGGAGTTGAAGAGTGGAGAAAATTGAAGCCTGCTTATTAAAGTATGTAGATTTGCTATCTTAATATAAACTGAGCATTAGTTGTATGTATATCTGTGGGAGATGATAATCTGGATCAACTGATGAGTGCTTGTTCAGCATGAAATACATATATTGGGAGATCATTTTTCTTTTTCACATGTATATATATGCTCGTGTGTATTGGTTGTATTGGATAGAGGAGATGACTGTAAGGAACTTGAAAGTCTGGGTTTAAATCTCCTTTAATATCAATTCATTATAATAACTTCATCACAACAGTTCTTAATTTTATTATTATTTTATTATTGTCCTCAGTTTGCTTTCAGATCTTTTCTATAGACAATCGATGTAGTCTCTTGGAGGGTTAAGATGAATGCTTTTTACTTCTGATGAATTAACATTTCCGGATAACGTGATATTTAATCTGAAATAATTTATGCATACATATATGTATCTAACAAACAGTATGTTCATATAACTAATTACTTACTATATGTTAAAACACACCACTTCAATGCTTAAACTAAACCAACAGAATACATCAATTCAATGCAATCATTAGATAATTTCATTCATTATCTGTGTGTTGTTGCCTTGACAACATTACTTATATTCTTTTGGTGTATTTTAAGCACGGAATGTGATCAAGTGATTTACATATGTGTCTATATAATAAACAATAAACAAGTTTTCTATTAGAGTGTACTCTATGATAAGCTTCAGTTATCAGTGATTACACGATGATAGTTTATTTAAATCCCCCCCCCCCTTCTTTATACCAATTTTTGGATTTTGACTTTTTCAATAAGATTTGGGGTCAGAACTAAAACTAATCTCATTATGTGTCAACAACTATATTTAATTCTGTTTAACTCTTCATGTAAAAATTCTCAATTTTAAACCATCCTAAGATTTTGATCCGATGCCAGCCTGTTTGAACAATTAATTAATATTTATGTAACCTTACATATATATACTTTTTCCCAGTAATTCTTTTTACGATACAACATACTTAGTTCTTTTAAATTATATTAAAAAAATAACTCAATAAATATTTTATAGCCAAATCATTATTTTCTAATGTCCATTCAAGTGAAAAAAAAACAAAAAATTGTAATTAATACGTCATAGGTAACTATAATTTCATTACATTTAATGATACAAAAACTATATCTACAATTTAGATTCATTATAGTTTACCAGAGATAACTATTGGAAAATAAATAAATAAGCTCTAGAACACATACCAGTTATTCCGAGGTAGCGTGCCATTTACCAAAAATGATAACTTTTGCAGAAAACTTTCATTTCTAAAAGAATTCAATACCTTATTTAATCGGTAGTAATTAAATGTTAGAATATATTTTGTGTTAATTGATAAATATATTTGGAAAAATTCCAACTTTATTTAAACCTTTAAATATAATTACTTGTTAGAAATAGCACACACGTTAGTCTGTAACAGGGGTGGGGAACCTGCGGTCTGAAGGCCATAAGTGGATTTTCTGAATCTCTTATATGACTTCACCCGTAATTTAAAATTTGCATTGCAAAATCGATTTATTACAAAGTACATGCAATGCCCTCTAGACATCAACCACAATCTTTCATTGTGGAACATATCACATGTGCATTGCTACTTAAATTAAGATTAAATTAATGTAAATTTAATAATACGGTGATTACCGACCATGTCTAAAAAACGAAAGTTGAATGAAGAAAAGAGACCATGTAATCTTCACTGGGAGTTAGATTATTTCTTTATTTACATGAAAGATAAATATTGTGTTTGTTGTGTAATTCATTGTTAACAAGTTTAAATAAATCCAATGCAAATCAACATTATTTAACACATAAAGAACTCAAATATGCTAAATTAGAAGGTAACACCCATCAAACGGCACTACAAAAATTTTAAAAAGAAAAACCGTATCAACAGGGGGGGGTATTGTTTTTATAGGGAAAATATTACTGCAGTTGATGCTCCATACAAAATAACATATATACTTGGAAAAAAGGCAAACCATTAAGTGAAGTAGAAACAATAAAAGAATGTATTGTTGAAGCAGTAAGCTATTTAGATCAAGAAAAAGTTGATTACTACTTTCAAGAATTATAACTCATAGCACAAATTGGTTCAAAATGTAACATAACAATTTTGCACAATAATTGAAAATAAAATGTGTATCTTTCAATAGCTTTAGATGAAAGCAACTCAAGTATTATATTTTATTTGTGCAATAACTGCACATTTTAAATTGTTATGAAGAACTCCTCGCATTGGGTACACTTACTAGAAGAACTCAAGAAATTGGCATTATTAACCAACTTTAAAGAAATATGTCATCAATCAGAACTAAATCTTAAAAATCTGGCCAGTGTATGCACCAACAGTGCACCTTCCATGAGAGATAAGTGAGAAAGATTCATTTCTTTGTTAAAAAAAAGAAAATTCAAATTTGGAAAAATTAATATCACTCCATTGTATCCTACACTAGCAAAATATTTGTGTTAAAACAAATATTTTACATGACACTATGGATAAAGTTATTGCAATTATTAACCTTATTCGAGTAAATGCAATGCATTATCATGAATTCTAAACATGTTTACATTAGATGATGAAACATATAGTGTTGATTTACCCTATTATTGTAAAGTTTACTGGTTATCAAGGCCCAAATTTTAACTAAAATTTTAATTTTACAAGAACAAATTTTAACATTTTACAAGGAACAAGAATTTTATAGAAATGCTGCTTTTTTGTCTAATATTATGGCAAAGCAAAATCATTTAAATATTTCCCTGCAAGATAAATCTAAACATATATACGATATGGGACAAAAAAATCAGACATTTTGAAAACAGTTGACATTTCAAAACTATATCTGAAGAATACTTCCTGTAATTATCAAAAATCTTAAACAGGTGGACATATGAACTTAAAAGCTTTGATTATTATACAGCTGTCTTGGATAACTTAATTGAAGAATATGCAGGAAGATTTTCAGATTTTGAAGAGCATATTTTTGCAATGAAATTAGCATTTGAACCACACCTGATTGATGTCTCAAAAACACTCACAGAACTACAAATGGAATTAATTATGTTGGAAGAATATAATATAAAGTCTCTTTTTGATAGTGAAAAAGATCCTGTTGAAATATGAAAAAATGCAGTTGAATGCTCATGATTACATTAATGCATGTTGTTTGATTTCCTGCTTAGGAAGTACCTACTGTTGTGAATCAATATTTTCATATATGTCACAAATTAAAAACCATTTATGGTCACAGACAAGTTATGCTCACTTAAAGATCAACTTAAACTATAAGTTATGCTAGGACCAAATGTTCAAATACAATGCAAGCAAGAAACAAATGCAAAAGTCTCATTAACTTGCATTATTTTATAAATTTAAAATAAAACAATTATAAATTACTTAAATTTTTTATGTACTTATGTGCATTTTACATAAAAATATTACTCTTTTTGTACTTTTTTATTATGCAATAAATCCACAAAAATATAACACATGATCATTTAAACAGCAGTTTGAAAAGTTATCATTTATTAATCTGATTCTTTGTATTTATTTTAGTTTCTTTGAGTATTAGTGTAAAACAAATTAAAAAATTGATGCTACTTTTCCACTGCTGCCAGAGTTGAATATGGCCTTCCATGGTAAAATGGATCTCCATCACTGGTTTGTAACATAATTTTTGAAGTGATATTCTGTTTCTTCTTTAGCTATCACTAGTGTGATCATGTCAGAATTAATTAAGGAATTGAATCAGATTTTTAGATTCATAAATATTAAATTTAAGGCAAAACTTTAATCAGCTAGTCTATTCTATCACATGTGACAGTCAGTAGAAATTTCTGTATTTATCCATGAGGGTCCTCCTGATATTTCCCTTTTTGTAAGGGCAATGTTAATGAATGGCTTTCAAATATTATGAGATATCAAACGATATTGACTTAAGAGGCTATTTTCCATTGTCATGTGAGTAATTTCTTTGAATTATCTTCATTGTTCTTTTTTGTCGTGTTCCAGTATTTTCGTCTTTAATTCCAGTATTTTCGTCTTTAATTAATTGAAAATATATTCAATGGTATATGTGTCCTTTACTACTTTAGATATATTTGTTTTTCTTTTTTAACTATAAATTACTACTGTTTTAATCATTTTTCAATATTATAATTGGGTTCATCAATATAAATCTGTTAAAATTCACATGATATTTTGCAGATGCAATTTTTGTTTTGCCAGAAAATCAAGTTTACTTTTTGTAGAGATTAAGATTCCTTAGATATGTTATTACTTTGGAAACATGTTCTGATGTTACACGGTCTATTTTTTTTTTTAATAATTTGTCTGCTAACTCTGATATAAGTACCAAACTCTCCACACATTAGTGCCACCAAGTGAAAGTCTTTGTAATCAATGGATGTGAGAAAGTTTGTGCATAAAATCCCTATCTAGTCTCTACTCATCCAACATAACCAGACTAGTTTTAACTTGTGGCCTTCATCAGTGAAGAGCCTTGCATTTAGATCTAGATAAGTGCTTTCAAAAATCGATGAAAGTCACAAACTAGAACACTAGTCTGGGGATATTGGATGAGTTGGTACTAGATAGGGATTTTATGCACAAACATTCCTGCATCCATTTATTACAAAGACTCGCATTTGTTAACGCTACTGTATGAAGAATTTGGTTTTCTTATCAACGACATATTGAAATGATGATCAGGTGATGTTTTGATAGTTTTATCTCTAATATTCATGGATACGCTTCAGTAAAGATAAATACTGAAATATTAATAAATTTTGTCAGTGATTGTTTTTATATAAAGCAGATTTTATCTTATTTTTTGTATTATCAGAGACTTTTTAAAAGAGTACCAAACCAGGTGCTGAAAAAGGCTTTTATGTATAAAATTATTATAGATATTTATATAACTGTTGTAAAGAATTTATTATTATTTTCTGATTATTATTTTATAGAAGAACAGCATAAAGATTTTTATTCTTTTCCAATTTTTATTTATTGTACGAAATATTTCTATTAATAATATTGTACTATAAAAGTTGTGAAACAAGCAATTTTTTAAATCGAAGAGTTCTCAGTTGATCTAGCTATCATTAAAAAGCATTTTAGCTCTAATTAATAGAGTTCAAGTTTCAGATAATTAATAAACTTGTTGGCTATAAATTGAGCAAGATCGATGGCTCCTTGCTTGTATTTGGGTAGTATAGTATTAATAAACAATATAAGCTGTATTGTTTTATTACTTTTATTTATATTTGGTCCACATTAGTCTTGAAGTAAACGTATGGAAGTAAATATAAAAAAAGAATGGGTTTAGAGGATAGATATTTGTATAGTAAATTTTGAATATTTTTGACCCCCCCCCCGCGTCATTTTTTAGTATAAGATAAAAAAAATAGTTAAATTTGATTGTAGAAGTTTTATTTAAATCAACTGCTATATAATACTAGAAAAACAATGTTAATTTCAAGAGATAAATAGACGGATTGGATGAATGGATGGGTAAATAGACAGACAGATATATAAAGACGAATGAATTGATAAACTGATGGATATACAAATATAAGCAACAATTAGATAAATAGATAAATGGATGGATGAATGGATAGAAACAGTGAAATAGATAGATGAGTGAGCGGAAGGTCAGATAGATAGATAAATAGACAGAAAATTTGATAACAGTTGCATGCATAAAGATAGATTAATAGCTAGTTGGATAGATAGATAGATTAAATAGATTAATGGATGGATAAATATACAAATAAATAGATATTTAGACAGATAAAGAATATACAATAGACATTAAAGTATATATTTATGTTAATGCAGTTTTATTTCACTAATAAATAATAAAATATTACGTCTGGATTATTATATAACGTAAATTAGATTCAAAATAGACTTCCACAAGTGTTTTAATATGTAAAAATAATGTAGACACTTATTCTTTTCTTCAAATATTTCACTTTATTTTTATAACTGAATCATTATTAAATCTACTTCTTACCTGATGTTTCAATCAACCTACATATTATCAAAGTGGGTATAAAATATGCAAATAAAAGGTGAATGCGTAAAAAGTGAAGTAATAAAATTAATATATATATATGACATTTTGTGGGTTCATCTGTGTAAGATTTTTAATTTGATATTCTAATGTTTAGGCTTGATCACATAAGTTCTCAACTCAGAAATGAATACTATATAATTGTAGAAGTGCTATAAACTGTGTCTTAAAAGACAGTTGTATAGTGCCACCTGTTGCAGTTTTCAGTTTGCAACCTCTGTGCTGAGCTCCAAAGAAACCACTGTTATAAGAAGAATGAGGGGTGCAGAGGACAGTTCCTGGCCTTGTTGCTTGAGGTGATTGACTTATATTCAAGTTTTATCAGATAAATGAAAAAAAATTGAATTTTCTGCTAATAGCAAGAGGCTTTTAAACATCATTACTGACAAAACATCGCTGACAGCAGTTCATCATATTCCATTGATAACTCCTTAGAAAACTTTACCACTACTTGAAGAAATCATATTAGATAACAAGTTATCAAATATTTCAAAAATTCATGATAGTAACAGAAATGAAATCAATTTTCTATCATAGAAACTTCCAAAAACACCTTCAATCATAAATTCTAAACATATTGCAAATTCCCTTTTGCTGCTAGACATTGTCAATAATGTTAAGTTTTTTTTCCCATTTTTTTTACCAACAAAAAAAATGGGAAAAAAACTTAACACAAATCAAAAAAAAAGATTTAAGTGTAAACACTTCATCAAAAGAGTCTCAATTAGTGTTAACCACTTCCAGGGAGGCACCCCAAAAGGCAATAAATCTATGAACTCTAATTCCTTCTCTAATTCTTTAACATCCAAAATATATGCTCCCATCACTAAATTTTTAAAAAGTGATGATTACCCCAACACAATAGTAAACATCATGCATATTGAAGAAGAAACCACATTGGAAATGTCCCAAGACCATCACAAAAATGAACTTACCACACAAAATTTTAATGAACAACAATATAAAGATTTGAATCTAAGATTTAACCAAACAATTCCCACTGTCCTATATAAATTTATCTCCTTAATCAAAGACAAGAAACTTGGGTAGGGCATCAATAGAATATTATCTCATCCCAATGACCTATGTATCACTACTGAATTTGTGAATTGGCCAAGCAGGAGCAATTTCATTAGTTTAGTAAGAGTGGGAGACTGATTTATCTGCTTCATTGACATATCAAGACCCATTACAGTAAATGGAAAAATTTAAAAACCACATCTTAGATTTTTATAGAGATTATCTGCATAACATTCTGGTCCCATTTGGAACCATAACAAGGTTTAACTATCTATCTTAGGAGAAAGCAGGAGACCAAAATCTATAACATTCTGGTCCCATTTGGAACCATAACAAGGTTTAACTATCTATCTGAGGAGAGAGCAGGAGACCAAATCTATCTAACTCAGCCAGATTCAACATAACATTGAAAAAAGGATTTGGCATCTTGGACATATCAACTGTGGTACTTTGCAAGGGCACTCCAATGATCATCTCCCTCTATGGGGTCAAACCCCAGTGTTTCTACTGTGCTGAGAAAACTCACCTCATCAGAGATTGCCCAGCCAGGACTTGTTCCTTCTGTGGCCTAAAAAAATCATGTTCACAGGTGCAGTGAAGGTACTGGAAATAGCTCAATGATCTACTCTAATTTCTCAAAAACAATCAATAGGGATAATATACAACTTATCAATAATAACCAACTTATAAAGATAATGTCCATAAAAGCTCCCACAAACAAACTCACAAAAGTTATATATAGTCTCTATAGTCTGTTTGTTAACAAACTCTGATCAAGGTGAAAAATTAAAACTCTTCTTACAAAACCAAAAATCAGCCATAAGCTCATCACTAGACAATGAATCTTTCCTAGTTGACAATAAATCTCATTTTGAAGCATCCAGAGGAGAATGAGATGGCAGCACAGACAACATACTTACAGGAGATAAAACACCCAATTCTGAATAAAACAGTGAAGAACCAATTGCAACTCTGCAGATGGTGGAAAGGATGCACCCCATAGCCAAGACACTTTAATTGCCAATCCAAAGCCATCTGACATTTACAAAAAAATAGACAGAGAAACCAGAACTGTCCCAAGAAATGTTAACCTTCAAGATGAAACCATTTCCAGAGGTGTTCCTGCAATTCTCAGAAGTGGTGTTCCATACACAAGTGACACCAAAGACTATGTATCTAGCAACTCTCTAACTTTTAATTCAAAATCATCCTAACCCAGGCTCTTTAAGTGGAACAAGAGAAAATCTCAGTCAAACCACAAGTACAGTCGCCAGGAAGACATGCATTCTCAGTGCCAACAGATGCCAAAAGATAACCATATTGCTGACAGTAGCAAGGAGCAAAAGCCTTAGCCATAAGAACAGATAAAAAGTTAGACATTGCATATGCACAATGTTCAACACTGTGACAAAATGAGTTACCATGATAACCGGACAGATCACTCCACTAATGATGAAGACAACTGTGATTCAGAAATACCCATGGACCTTCATATGGCCTAGGTTGGTCTAAATGATCTTCACATAGAGCCTCCTGGCCCAGCCTTTGGGACCTGGAGAAAAGGACCATTCACCTTTGACAGTGCTTAATGTGTTTCTAATGGGAGAAGAGTGGTGCAGAACACCACATACTGCATCACTTAAATGATCCGCAAAATCATTGAACTAAACATCCATTGGATCAATTCCATTGCTTGCATCTTTGCCATCAGGTAATGGTTTTTATAAAACCAACCACATCTGTTGCTTCTGAGGAAATTAAATATCACACCCATTCTTATGTCAGGATAAGAGACATCTTGAGAAAACTGGATAAGTTAAATTCTCTATTGGCCTCTCTGCATCTGGAGGGATTGGAATCATTATCAACAGCAAATTTCCACCATATAACTTTTAAAATTATTTATAAAAATAGCAACATCATAATATTAATCTAAACTATGAGGGAAATATCTTCATTGTGATATATATTTATACCAACAATTTCAATTCCAATTATCTAAAATTAACAAATACCATAAACATGATGCTAGCATCCAATCTTTGGCTGTTGATACTATTGGGTGACTTCAATATATCTTATGGAGACTTAAGTAGAAAATTCTTTCACCTATTCAGCAGAAGGTTGATGAGTGAGGAAGGCTTCTTCCTGCTAGGGTCATTCTCATTTTATACTAAAAACTACAAAACCTTGATAGACCTGGTCTTTTATTCACCAGAGATCCATTTCCTATTACAAGCTGCACTTGAGTATGTCACTTTTAATGATCACCTAGCTCTAGTGGTGGTCCTTGAGGTAAAGGTGGGTATTTATCTGGCAAACTCTATGGTAAAACCATGAGACTTATAATAAAGGCTAACGGGTTCAAAGTAATTTTCTCTGAATCATAAATCTCTTTCAGAAGGTAAACATTATGACCATCTCAGATGAGGAGGCATGGTTCTCCCTCATTGGTATTCTGCAAACGCTGCTCAACCTCCACTCCTGGAAGTGCAAAGGGGCTACTAGCCTACTCAAAGATTTAGACACAATAAGCACATGCCTAAAGTCACTTCCAAGCCAAGTTACAAATATAGAGGACATCCTATACCTACAAAATCAATATAGGGCCAAGAAAAAAGCCCTTGCTGAACACATTTCCATCAACAGAACTGGGATATTTCTTACAGCCCAGGATTGCTGGACCTGATGATATATTATTGGGCACTGGGAGTGGGAAAAACATAATCACCATATACTTCCATTTTCATTGATGACAAGTCACTTCTAGGAATCCCAATGCTTAAAGCCATAGCTAATCACATCAAATGGAACTTGCAAAAGGGCATGCTCTGTGAGAAATGGGTCTGGTGCACTGGGAAGGCCTGGCTGGACCATGGTGTTATTGCAGAGACATGAGATTTAAACTGGCCTCCCTATTAGTCCAGGTTCATACAGGCCTTCATGGAATACCAAGATTCAACCTTAAACACCTAGAATTCTTTGCCATTCCCACCATGCCCAACATGCTAAACTATCTTCCTGATGGAACCAGGATCATCCTTGATCTGTACCCCATTGTGCTAGTTCCCTTTATAAAGAGACACAAACCAATATCAGACCATCTAATATATGGCCTATATCGATGACACCTTTACTTATTAAGATCATGGAGTCAGTTCTGAATGGCCAAATTCAGGAGATTTTAACACCCATCTTTCCTTCCCAATTTGTTCATAAAGAGTCATCAGCCATCAAAGCAATGGGTCAGGTAAGGGTGATGATGGACTACATTAGAATCCATAGAAAATCAAGACCTGCCATGGTCCAGCTAGACATAGCTGCCATCTTTGACTCAGTCCAGACAGACAAACTGTTGGACATTCTGGCTGAGTATGATGTTCAAAACTCTATCTTTCAAATCCTTACCTGATGAGGAACCAAGAGATCTTTGTCAACCAAGAGATCTTTTAAATGGGAGATTGTCTTCTGGCTTCCTACCCTTCATCTTCATTTCCCAAGGCTACTCCCTTACTATCCTGTGCTTCATATCATATATAATTCCCCTCATGGTAAAAATTGAAAAGCATTTTCTGGGCATATTTGTCCCCAGACTACATAAAGAACTTAAAGTGATTTTATTTATAGATGATGTACTAGTCATCCTTCCCTCCACAAGACACCTGAACAGGTTATCGAATCTTAGATGAATATTCTGCCACTATGGCTTGAAATTCAACACACAAAAGTCAGCAGTCTGGAAGCTGAAGTTTCTGGGATTTTCCATCTCCAAATTCCTATTAAACATAACCATATAAATACAGAATGGCATCATTGCCTCCACAGAAAACATAGTCAAATCACTCTCCAAGATCTACCTTTCTCTACAGGGAAAGGTAGACTTCTTGAACATGAAAATCTTATCCAAGATTAATTATCTACCCATTATAAAAATAAAGAATACCTTCATCAAAAAAATCAATTCATTATGCTCTAGACTTCTGGGGTTCAGGAATAGTTGTCATTAGCCTAGTGAGAATGCAATGGCCCTGCAATTATGGTGACCTCCCCCTTCAATCCATACATGCTCTACTTCTTCAAAGAGAATTTAACTTAAGTTTGTTACATGATCACCACTTTCAGCTATGAAGTGGTGATAGGGGATTTTTCTACCACAGACAATCTACCACCTCATAAAAAGATTGGTTAAATAGTCTCACTGCTGATATAAGTAAACACATTACATTGAACAAAGCAGCTTTTGAGAATAAACTCAAAATGTGGCAGGCATACCAACTGCTTAATCCTGACATCATTTGTCTAATGATTTCTTAGGACTGACTAATAGGAAACTAATCATCAAATTTAAATTTTGAATGATTGGGTCAATTTTTTTTGGATTTTGCCATCAAGCTAAATTAGATGCAATTCTAACAAACCATTTTCTTGAATCTCAAGCATGGAAACCATAAAATCTACCCCATATGCCCTCTATGTAATAGATCAGAAGTACCAATGAATCACTTTATTCAATCTTGTCCTGGACTATTTAAATTAAAGGAGGTGATTAATATGCATACTATGATCAACAATGACCTAATTACATCAGTCATGAAATGCATGGTCACAGGAACATGGGACCTGATACGGTTATGCCTCTTTGTCATCCATACAATATGGGCTACTCATTGTAAAATTGTCTTTTTTTTCATAGAACTAAAAACTGATTCAATATTCATTCTATGTCACTCAAGATTTAAAAACAGTATAAGCTGTGCACATCCAAAAGAATACTGGAGGAAACTTGGTCCCTCTTTAAATTTCAGCACATGGATCAGTAATTTTCTGGAGAGCTTTAGGCCTTCTCAGAACCAATAGAATCTATTACCACTTTGTTCCTTTTCTTTTATTTGCATTGTACACACCATGTAACCTTACCTCCAGCCATATTCTGGCCTATGTCTCAAAGTCACACCATCCTGAAAATTAAGCTTTAAGAAACCAAGGTTTATTATGATTCTCCACACATCACACCAACCTCAACAACTATCCCAGTAACTGTCTTTGGAATAATAACAAAAGAGATACTACTTCCAACTCTTTTTTGTCAAGGGAAAGCAATCCCATGAACTTTCACTTGACTCATTGCATCCCTCTTACAAATCCTACCCTCTATATTACCATTTGATATTTTATTCTGACATTATTGTCATTGCTTAATTTGAGAAAAATCAATCTAAATACTTCATTATAATTCAACCATATGTACATCTTGAATTTTAAATAAAATTCAGCTTAGAAATAAAGACAGTTGTAGAGAAACTGTAAACAGTATTCACAATAGTTATTAAAATTCCAAACTAGAAAAAACAGGTAAAAATAAAAAATTCAGAATTTTTGAGTAATTTGTTTTTCAAAAAAAAATTTCTTAATATGAGGAAGTTTACATGTGTCATCTTGCTTGTCGTTCATGAAAACACTCATATATATATATATATATTGTGCCAAGGCCAAATTGGCACATGTATATAAAATAATTTTGTCTAAAAAAAAATTATTAAAATAAAAATCTTTCATAAAAGAGTTTGAAATAAAAGTTGGAAAATAATTGATTAAAAGTGGGAAGGGGTTTTCTTTAGAAAGTTAAACTAAAAGTTTTATAAAAGGAAGTAAAGTTTTCTTAATTGGTATTCGTAAATATAAATAATTAAAAGCTTCAAAATATAAATCTCTTTTCATTTGAATTGAATAAAAAAATAATCTTAAAACTAGTTTTGATGTATAGAATAAAATTATATATGTGCGTGCGAGTGTGTTAGAATAATATTTTAAAAATATATAAATGAAAGTTAAAAAGAAATTATGTTTGGAAACACAGCGATGGCTATTAAGTTAAATAAAGATTTAAAAAAACCACACCAGCGGTGGGCTACTAATTAAGAATATAAAAACAACACATTAATGAAGTCTATTACTAATTAAACAATCTTCCAAAACACATTGTCAAAGCATTATCAATGAAATTTTGACAACACATATTTACCGGAGAATATTAAAACAAAAACATTTTGCATATATAGCCAGATTTTTATCAGATGTCAGTTTTCAGCCTAGTTTCCAGTGACAGTTTTGTTTCAGATCAGATAACAGTGCAGTTTATATTATGTATCCAGAAACAGAAATGCAGTGTTGAGCAGATTTTGAGAATATACGCTCTTACTTCAGCCCTTTAGTCCAACAAGATCATCAAAACCTGCCTGTGAAGTAATGTCTGTGTAACAACTCAGAAATCCTCCCTCAAATGTTCAACTGTCTCCAAGAATAAAACCAACAGATTAGCATCAAATCTCAAGAAACGTCAGATCTAACCGGTTAGATATACTCCGTCAGAAGCAACCAACAACAAGCAATATCCACATTCCAAAAATCCTAGGTAAAACATTTTACTATTCTCATTTATATGTAGTAGCCACTGCTGTAATTCGTAAATTCTACAGTGACAAGTAATTTGAACTTTAGAAGCATGTATAAAATGAACTATTGATGTGCGTGTTTGTGAATGTGAGATAATTTATCGATGTCAAATATTATTTATGCTTTTCATAAGATATATATTATAATGTGTTAATTTAAAATGTGTGTGTGTTATATTAGTTAAAAATTATAAAGATGTTTAAATTTAGTAAATTAATGTTAGTCAATAAACTGTCTTTAAAATTAAACTTTATCTGTCGGTCAATTCTTTTTATCAATCTCTTTTTATCAATCTCTTTTACCTATTCTTTACCAATCTTTTATCAATTCAATCACCACTAATTAAACTATATTTATTATTGATTAAAATTAGACTGGGCTAGTTTTGGGATCATTTCAAGTGCTGGATTATGGGCCTACTGACCAAATATGTTAGTCTGAGACTAACTGGCTCCCGGAGTTTACTCTGAAACAAATAAAGTGTTTGGATAGTAGGGGTTTGAATTTAGCAGCCGAGGTGGGCCATTGTTGATAGTTAAAGCTATCAATAATATTTCCCACATTGCTCGAACGTGCCGATTCGGCCACGTAACATTTATAATCAAATAAGATTATAAATGTATTATGAAAAGAAGTTTGAAACCAGCCAAAACATACATATGTGTAAGTAAGTCTTTCTGCGGTTCAATCCGGTACAATATATATATATATATATAAAACTGAATATTTATATATATATATATATATTATAACCTACACTCCCAACACCACTCATATACATTACATGAACGAAATGCCCAGGTGCCAGTTCTATTAATGAATAGAACAATATAACAAAATATACAACACAAAATTATTACTGAGACTCTCTATTTAAGTTTATGTTCAGCTCAGCTCAGTGGGAGGCTATAGGCAGTTCATAAGATATATGATAATAAATGAATAAAAGAATAAATATTATAAAACATTTAATATAATGTAAATTCCTTTGTTAATTAATTTGTATGGTAAAGAATCATAATGTTTATTTGGTACAGTCTATTAAAATATACTTTAAACTTAATTTCTTCCTTCATCCAAGTGTCACACATATCAGTTTGTTATAATTATATTCTTAAACAATTCTATGACTTGGCATATCATAATCTAAACATCAACTTTAATGCCAATCAAGAAATAAACAATAAGATCTCAGGGAATTTTAACAAACACAGTTGAATTATTAAACTACATTGGCCCATAAGTTATAATTCTAAAGTATGAGAAAAATATAATGAAACAAATTGACTAAAATATTTTACTGTGTTTCAATAATAAGATAATGACAGAAATAGGGTATTTTAATCTCATATCATCATCTAACAAATATACTGACTTGGCAACCTTTCTAATACGTTTATCAAGTGGCAAATGTTATTTTATAATATTTGGATTAAGAAAAACAATATTGTCAGATACTAGCAAATTTAATATTATAACTCTAAAAAAAATACATCTATTTTGTAATAGATTTATGAAATGTGGAGATGTGGAAATGGAAAACACGAATGTACACAAGAATAACTCAAGACACAGTTCTTAAGATTTTAAATAACTAAAATAAATCATTTATTACAATAAACAAGATAAATTTGGTTTAACATGATATTTACAAATGGACTATTTGTTTTACAGATTTTTAAATTATCAAATAGACTTTGAGTATCAATTTGGGATTATCCCTACTATCAAAGCAAATTAATAACAAAACTTAAATATCCTGACTTCGAACACATGTTTTGCTTACATGTTTCATCTACATGACAATAAATAAATAACATGTTATATTATTAGCACACAAAAAAATACTTTTGAGAGGATATTACTCTTGATTAACAAAATAGATCAAATTAATTATATTTGGCTCTCAACAAAACAATTTTCTCTAATTGACTAAATAATCACATTCAATTACGTATACCTTTTATGCATAGCAACAAATCATGTTTATTCTGATGATTGGATGATTTATAATCTTTATTTAAATAAATACACTGTATTTTAAAATATTTATTCCCGTTTTAATCTCAATACTTTATATTTAAATGAATGTAATGTATTTTTAAAAAAACCCATTTATTTTTCATTTTAATTTCAATAATTCTATACTTTATATACGCGATATTATTTATATTACGCATGTGTGTGCATGTTCAAGCAGCAATAATATAAAACAATCTTTTCTATAAACTCTCCATTCATTAAGAAAATATCATACAATTATTTTATTTCGAACAATGTCGTAATTAATCAATAAAATAAGACACTAATACTACATCAAGAATTAATCTAACAATTTATCTAGCCACATATTAATTAACACAAGCTATATTTTCATGATTATACATACTATACGTTATAAGAGAAAACTACATGAGGAGCAAATAAACTCTTAATGAACACTTTTACAATTCCTCATTACCAAGAATCTAAGAAAAATGTCACATAACTTCCTAAACATCATTTAATCATATTTCAACAATAACCCATCTACTTCTAAATACACTATTGGCGGGGACTTATTTCCTCATCACCAGGCTGTAAGAAAACATCACTTCAAAATATCATTTAATCATACGCATATAATATAGACTAGGCTCTACTCATGGAAAATTGTTCACATATACTACATAAGCAAAATCTTTTATCCCTACAAACATTATAACGCAATCAGATTTCTTTCCATTCTCATAGCTTTTCTAAATATTGAACATTATAAATACACGCTGGCAGATAAATACATACAGATAACATACCAATCCATTCAACTCAGTAGAATATGACAGTGTACGAAATTTATAAAATATTCACAAACTGAACTTCATCAAACAAATATCATAATTGTGCAAAACAAACACACACACACGAATAAAAAGTATATATAATATTAACTCTAAATTACGCACTAAGCAGGTAAAATGATAATTAAATATTGCATTAAGGTATAACTTTTAATTTAATATTTATAATTATTAGGAACGAACTTTCTTTCATATCTTGCAAACTACTTCTATTATAAGTTCGTTGATTTAAAAAAAGAACAAAATTTTCACTTTGAGATAATAAAGTATACAAAATAAATGTAAACCTCTCTAATAATATATTTTAAAAAAATATTTCTTTATTTTACCTTCGTAAAAGAACAATAAGACCTGTTTGAACACAATCAATTTTTACAAGCGTACTCCTCATTTGGATACGCTTCAGAGACATTCTTGATGACCAAAATACCCAAATTATAAATAAACATAATAATAAATAAAGCCTATCTACCTATCATATACAATAATTATGACAAGCAATAAAAAAAAAATAAAGAAACAAAAGTTATTAGTTTTGTAATTTAAAATAAAAGTTCACTTACCAAGCTCGGATCCAGGTTTATGAAACAATATGGGACACATTTCAAACTGAATTTTAAACTAAAATAAACTGTTGTAGGATAACCAGACAAATATAGTCATGCTTAAATAGGACTCAGCATCTTCAATGTTCATAACAAAGTTATTTAAGTTACTGTATCATACATAAGCAATCAATTTATTTTCTATTATGATGAGAATATAATAAATTCTTAACTACTCTTGGACAGGAATTATCTCACTTATTCTGTTGTAGTTCTAAATTGAATACGTAATTATTTTTAGTAGTTTATTGAATATCATTTAATAATACTTTGTTTATTTTCCATCTTTATCAAAGAGAACAAAAATTACCCGCATTTCTATCCTTCTATTCGATTTAAACAGATATTTAATTTGAAGTAGCTCACATTTATTTCCTTCATTTAATATATGTATTATTTCCAGAAATACCAGACAAGCAAATACTGTCATCTCTTTATGATGAATTTAAACATGGCATGATTTATCAAAATATGCATATCCTTACGTCTATGTTTAATTCTCACAAAAACATAACACGGAAAATAGTAAAGAATAAAAATATGTTCTGTAAAATAGTTCTGCATGCGTTTTCTGGATATATTAAAGAACACACATTGGTCAATGATACAATAATAATATTCATGCAATTTATTGTTATTTAAAATGATAATTAAGTGAAGTAATGTAGACTGGACATTATTAACATACATTTTTAAAAGAGAAATAGTTATGAAGATGGTTAATTCAATATGTTTAAATCAAGAAGAGTAAAGTAAACTGAGTACCTTTTTAAAACTTAGAACTGCATTCTGAAATTAACTCTTTCCATAATATATTTCTTAATATCCTTTCGAAGTTTACTCCAAAGTCCTTTTTTTTTAATCAATTTGACTTCAGCAACTGGTTTTAATTTCACAATAATCAGCCACTGTTTTTGGCTACCATTACATTACATAATATGCAAATTTTTCACTGGAGATCTTTGTTAAAAAGCTCTTTTTAGCCATGTTCATTTCCTTCCACCAGGTTACTCCCACACTCCTCTTCTATCTCAGATAATTACATATTCAAAAAAAAATATTTTCAAAAAAAAAAATCACTTTGATTTTTTTAGAATTAAAATCAAGATAAAAATAATAAAATAAATAGCTTTTACAAACTTGAAAGAAAAATGAATATTAATTAACTATTAAATAAAAATGATTAATAATTTATTTAATTTGTAAATAATCTATTGATTCAACTATCTATTAATCATTGGAAAGAAATATATATTTGTTAAATTATTTAAGATAACTACTGTAATTTAAATGTTTTTTATTGTGCATGTACTATTGTTTGCTGTTATTAAAAGATGAAAATGATGCAGAGTCATACATGCATGCACATGTACTACAACCTATATATTGAACTATCTTAACTAAATATAATTGAAATGGCTATTAATTGTTGACAAAAAGATAAGTATCAATGAATAAAGGATTTTGAAACTATTCAACCAATATTACAATAATATAAAATAACTTTGCATCTTTCTGACAAAATGTATCAATTTCATTAATAAACAACCCTTCTTCCTTATAATATAAAATAACTTTGCATCTTTCTGACAAAATGTATCAATTCCATTAATAAACAACCCTTCTTTCTTATATTAAATACCTCATTAACCACACTAATAATAATGAATATCTATCAAGTGGTCAATAAACTGCATAAGCAACCCATATCCAAGCTTTAAACAATCTCCAGTAAAAAAATTTAAAATTCTAAGGTTATTTCATTTTTTTTAATATAATATAACTATTTAATTAAGATACAAAGTATCTTAAACCCTTGTGCCCATTCAGATGGTCACAATATATATATATATTATAGACAACTACATTCAGATGGTCACAATATATATATATATTATAGACAACTACATTAATAAATATTTAATTTATTACATCGAATCGATTTTCATTCAAAATGAACCTTTTCAAGATGTTAGAATAAATCAAAAAGTCACGCAATTTATATTAACGTAGCACACACTTATTGTTCAAATTAAATCCTAAAAATTATTAAAAAAATTTTTAATGTTTAACTGACGACTTTCAACTCAAATTCACGGATTCGTGGTGCAAAGTTTAGAAACTTAGCATCCTTTAACCTTAATAATAAAGGCTTCATAAAAATTATGACAAATCAAGAACACAGTTTATAAAATTTACCATCAACAATCAGAAGACACGGATGACACCAAATGTCTGTATAGTTAAAAGAAATCAGATGGCATATATTCAATATATATATATATATATAACTGAATATTTATAAATACAGTAATTAGATAATTAAAAATTTTATTCACTTAGGAGTGCTTTCGATCATCCTAGTAATCTTTGACAACTAACACCTTCCCATAATTCCATGATTTAATGTTTGCTTCCTGCCTGTTAGTTAAGTCATGTGTGTATTTGTAGATTAGCATAGCTTCTTTTATTTTCCTTTTATTATTTTTTTCAATTTGCAATATTTTACATTATTAAAATTGAAGTCAAAACCATAAATACATGTCTTATTATGGTCGTAAAAAACAGATGCTGAAATATTATTATCTACTTTACCATTTTGTTTCAATTTCTGAACCCATTTTAATAACAGCAAGTGCTCTTTAGTTCTTTTTTTCCAATGTACATCTCATTTCATTTTTATATCCACTACTACACCTACATATCCATTTATAAATGACACATTTTTACTTATAAATTAGCTTTTATCTTTAGGGTTATTTATTAATTTGTTTAATGTAGGAGGTGTGTAAAATGCAATATTGCATATATCTTTATAAATATTCCTTATAAAATTTACTTGATCATTCGAAATATATGGTATTGATATCAATATTTCTATAGTAGCAGGAGATTCAATATTATCATTAAAATTTTTATTCTTATATTTTGTATTAAAATTTCTAATAACCTTATATATATATATATGATTATAATTGTATCCAACATTTAACAATTCATTTGAATATATTTCAATATTTTTGCCTTTATCCGACGCATATTTGCAAAGTCTATTATTTCTAAATAAGAAAGACTTCAACCCTGCCATTTTGTGTGACATTGGCACTTTTGATTTGTATGGAATATAACCTCTTTTTACTATTGGTTTAATGGTCATATAGTAATCAAGAATACATTGATTTCTAGTTATTTTAAGATCAAGAAACTGAGCTCACATTAAATTTTCATCTGATTTTATCCATTTTAAGCCTTTTAAACCATTTAATTCTTTAAACAACTCATTAATTGTATTTGGATTGCCACATACAAAAACATCATGAAGAGATCAGCAATTAGAGGTGACAGTGGAGATCCTATAGAAAATCCTTTAATTTGTTTATACTTTTAAAAATCATGAATAAAAAAATGTACTTTCAAAGAAATGTTTTGCTAATGGAATAATAAAATAGGGCAAATTATTGTATTGAACTATTATAGATAAATCTTCTTCAACAAGAATACTAATAAATATAGAAGAAACATCAAAACTAACAAATAAATCGGTTTTAGTTAGTTTTAAGTTCTTAATGTTATAAATAAAATGACTTGAATTTTAAATTCTGGATGGAATCTTATCTGCCAATGATTGTAAACATTGGGCTAAATATCTAACCAAAGCATATGTAGGATAACCTATATTACACAAAATAGGTTTATAAATTTTAGGCAAATCATAAAAGTTAGGATTTAATGAAGAGCCTTCTCTTGAAGAAATTTTAATTTTTATATCTTCATTTATACTGAAACACTTTATAAGACTTTTTTTCTTATTTCTCTAAATACTTCAGAGGATCTCTGGAAATCCTAATAAATTTAAAATTTTATTATTATAATCTAAATGATTAAGTGCAATAGTTAAATTACATTTAACTGCTGGAATAATTACAATAGAATTATGTTTTTATTAATTATGAAATGCTTCATATTCTTCTTTAGATAAATTACTTTTTGGTGGTTTCATATTTTTTAAGACTAATAAATACCAGTAGCGTGTAAGTCTGTACTTTTTAAAGAAGACACTATATTGCACATAATATTCTCACCTGGAATACATTTAGGAGCTAGCACATAATTAAAAGTTTTTTTTCCAATTCAATAGGGACATTTCTTTTGAGCCCAATTTATCCCAATGCTTACAATCATTGATAGATAATATTGCTTTTAGAATTAAAACCTCAAGTTATTTTATTTCTATAATTAAAAACTTAAAACTAACTAAAACTGACTTATTGGTTAATTTTGACGTTTGTTCTATGTTTAGTAGTTTTCCTGTTGAAGAAGCTTTACCTGTAATAGCTCAATACAATAATTTGACTGATTTTATTATTCCATTAGCAAAATATTGCCTTGAAAATACATATTTCATTCAAGATTTTCACAAGTATAAACGAATTAATGGACTTTCTATAGGGTTTCCACTTCACCTGTAATTTCTAATCTCTTCATGAATAATTTAAAAGTAAATTAATAAATGCAGTTGCTATGAAACCTTCTATTTGGCTCATATATGTTGAAGATACATTTTTTTATATAGAGCCTCATGGTGTTGATGCTTTGAACTCTTTTTTGTTTTTACAATTTAACCCAAAAACTACTTTATTTGCATCATGTAACTATGAAAACATATATATATATATATCATGTAACTATGAAAACAAATATATATATATATATAGTTAGTTTCCAACCAGTAACCACCTAAACATTCACAGTAAATATAGCAACAAATATTTCTAACTGCTGTCAATGCAACCTTCACACCTTTTAATAGCAAGAATGGAAATCCATTCTTACTAATGGTCCATTGAATATATATGGACACTTAAAGATTGCAACTTGACTACAGAGTATGAAATATATATATATATGAAAAACAAAACAAGTTTTATATATGTAAAAACCTGCTATCACTTGTATTAATGATCAATAGATGGAGCTTTACCAAGACCTCCAAACAAGCGTATTTGTTTACCTAAATGTCAGAGTCAATATTCACTGTCTCTTTCATTTTTCTCCACCCTCAGATCAGCTGATTTGCTCTCATCATTGAAGGGATAGGAGTTAGAAACTTAACCTAAATATTAACTCCAAGCATTTATGCAAAACGTTTCTATCAGTTTGCAAGCATGAATTTTTTAGACACCTAAATGTCTTCAAACTCAGCCTATCAAACTAGATAGCTATGTGGGTCTGATAACAGTTCAGTTTCTCTACATAATCAAAGCTTCTGCAATCCATATCATTGCAAGAAAACTTTAAAGGTACATTTATGAAAAACAAAACAAGTTTTATATACGTAAAAACCTGCTATCGCTTGTATTAATGATCAATAGATGGAGCTTTACCAAGACCTCCAAAGAAGCGTATTTGTTTACATAAACATCAGAGTCAATATTCACTGTCTCTTTCATTTTGCTCCACCCTCAGATCAGCTGATTTATATATATATAATTCACTTTTTTTGTATATTGCTAGCTAGAATTCTAAATATTGTCTAGATTTTGATTATATTCCATTGTAGCTATAGCATTGTCATTATATAATGCCATAATGACAATTATAGCAAAATATAATTTTATTTTGTATGATAAGATTGTCAATATATATTATCTCCAGGCATTACATTTGACATCATTATGTTTTTTTTTAATATGGTAATTCACAATTTATCTATAATGTTTAGCTACTAGGGGACTACTTATGAATAATAAATATTTTAATTATCGATGATTTCACATTTTAAAACTTACTTAACAATAACCAAAAATTTTAGTGGGTAAATTAAGACTTGTGTTCCTACAATTGTTGTTGTATTTCCTGAACAATAAGATGAGGTATTATGTGAAAAAGCATCTAAGTCAAAGAAACAATAAAGATCGGCCTTTATATCTAAAAAAAATAGAATAAATGAATAAGTATATATTCACCAAAATCATGTATGTATATATGTATAAATAAAGTCGTCATATTTGAAATGTAATCAAAATATTTATTTGTCTTGTCTACATAAAGATAATTATATAACGTTAAGGGCCTGTTGTTGCAGTACACCGTAATCATGGCTTCAGATTATAATAGTAATTAGTTACAGATTAAACCTTATTTATAATCCAATATCTCAGAGTTCCATTCTACCTGCTCTTTTAAATGATATCTTTTAAATTAAAAAAGTCAAGCATCTGCAATCTTACATTTTTATATCACATTTTTTACAAAGAAGCTTATCACAGTCTCCACATTTATTTTTTTTGAATAAGAATAACATGGACACTGTAATATATTATTTTCATATCTACTATAATATATAAAATATTGTTTAATCTTACCACAAACTGTTGTTTCTCTATAGTCAATATCTAAAAATCCATAGTAGAAATAATGGTGCATTTATCATTTTATTATTCTATTGTTTGTGATAATACTTGATGATCAGCCATTTAATATGGTTAAATAAAAGTTAGTAATATAGCATGGTTGAAAATATGTTTATTTTATAATATATTTAAGTGTAATCCTTCTAGACATCAGTTATCTTAGTCATTAAATGAAAGTAAGATAATTATGTCTACAAAAAATAAAATTGTTTATGAACAATATAACATTAAAAGTTTGGTTTGTGGTAAATAAGGCTGACTCTACCAATAATTACTATAGTTAGAAATTATGATTATGGTATATTACTCATAAAGCAAAAAAAAGCTATCAATGTTAAGTGTTTATTTCTATGCAAGCATATATATATATATATATTGTAACTGGAAGGTCCACCTGGACCATAACAGGCAAAATTAATGATATAACAAAAAAAGACTGTCATGAAATAATTCAGTCATGGCCAGGGTTCACTGCAAAAAACCATTGAAGCAATACATGAAAGATACGTTAAATTATCCCAAAATAAATTATGTGAATATTTTAATTAATAACTATTCATTTTAATGACTATATCTTAAAATCCTGCTTCAAAAACCTTAATCTATGGTTTTTATTTACATGAGACCTTATGGTTCACCATGGACAAGATAGTATGATCTATAAAACTGCTAAAGATTACTCTTCCAGAGTTAAATGTATGATCCATTATATGACTACCCACTATTACATGGTCAATATGGGCCATTTAGCAAAATGGTACTAGTTATGACTGTAGCTCAGATGTACTAAGGATTTTAGTACAGAAATATCATGTAGAGTATTTGCCTTGCAATAAAAGTTAAGCATGTAAACTCTGGTTTTTTCATAATTAATTTAAATTTCTAATTAAATCAATAGAAATGAGCCTCATATTATAATAGGCAAATCATGAATTATAATATTAGAAAATAAGTTTCATTATAATATTGACTAGAAAATTTATTTATTAATGTAGGTCCTAGTATCACAAACATCAATAGAAATAACAAATTCTGGATTATATTCCAGAATTAATAAATCAAGGCGGAGGTGATGTAGGAGGTAAATGGAATTTTATTAAACCCTGTACATTATCAATTAACCAAGAACAAAAGCATTAAGATATTGTCTCAGAATTTAGGTACACCTTGTACACGTTATCATTGACAGTATGAGCTCTAATATGGTCTAGTTAACATGGTGGATTTCTGGATTTATGTATGACAAATAGCAATGGCATAGTTAGGTTATATTATAAAATTAACATTTAATTATGACTCAATCAATACTAAATAAATAATTGGCTAATACAATATTCAGAAAAATTAGATAAATAAATAAATAAAAATACGATCATATGTACTTGTTTCTATATATAAATAATGTACATTACTTCTAAAATATACACAATATAAGATTTTCTCACAAATGGATTTGATTTCAGCCCTTATAGGGAAGAGAATAGGTTCAAATATCTAGTCAACAATACCTTCAGTATGTCGATACCAGAGCCAATGCACCTATACTCCAGATTTATAATAATAAGAACAATTGACATTGATAAACTTGCAAGAGCTAACCATGATGAGGTAATGAGTCAAAAATAAGGTATGAACCTCAACTCAGCTGGAAGTATATAAATCGATCTGTAATAAGTTATGAAAATAATTAATCAGATGCCCTTTGAATAGCTAATAGTTGAACATACATGGTCAATTTAAAGATGAGGGAGCAACATCAGCATCATAATGTATAAAAACTCTGCCCAAGCATATTTATACAGCAAATAGCTATGATATTCCTGTGGGTGTATTCATCAACACAATGGAATAACAAAGCATTAAATGCCCTGTAGGTTTTCTTTAACCATCATCAGAGCAACAAGCACAATTACAGACTGTTCCCCAGATTAACCACCAGTGCAGAAATAAATATAAAGAATATAATAAAAGGGCAAATGATTATTCTGTGGATTAGATCACCAGCACAGAATAATGTCATATAACATTATAAAATAGTGCTGACATTCACTTCCCAAATAAAAGAGAAATAAAATTACCCGCCTCAATAAAATTGCTAAATTAGGAGGCTCATACAGTCTTACAAGCCTGAATTAAGACAAAATGAAATAAGTACTTTAACATAGAAAATAACAGAGATAATAGTTGACTCTGCCTAGAACATGGGCCAAAATAATAACACTTAATAAATATAATGTGAGTATAGACACAAAACCTTGGAAAGATATACAGTTAAGCCATGTGGTGTTGATGCATATTATAGATTTATTAAATAATCAATAAACCTTTACACAAGCACTGTTCCCTAATAATTGATTCTTTTCAATCCCTGTATCATATGTTCACTCCCAAGAATTTAAAATTGATAAATGATTATTTTAGACACAATATAATATATACTGGGAACTTCACACGTGTATAAGATAATATTAAAATAGAAATCAAAATAAAACATATACTCATTTAAATAACTATGCTAAATTAAAATACATAACAATTTAAATATATTGACTAATCACCAATAAAATCAAAAGCACATTTTCTTAATACTAATGTACAACATATATAAATTAAATAGTTTTCAATCACAACTTATATAATCTTATGATTTTGATTGTATTCCTCTTCATTTCCACTCATAATGATGATTCCATAATTAACTGATTCATGTGTTGTGTAGGCTTTCTGATTATTCGAGCCAATTTTTAAAAGAAAGGATATATATAACTTTATTTAGAGTATTTCTCAAAAGTTAATAAACTTCATTACTTATATTTTAGGTGCTACCCCAAAGTTAAAATGTTTTCATTATCTTAATTTATCTAGTCAGTGTCAAAGGCTAAAAATGACTATCCAAGCACCAATTATCCCACAATTGCTATGACAGTTATAAAATAATTTTCTGCTTAGCTGTCACTTTCTTTTAACAACTATTATTATTACTTTAATAATAAGATAACCCACATAGTGGGGATGTTTAGAAATAAAATATTATGTAAATTTAAATGTGATTAGTTGGCTAATTTTAATAGTTAATTTAAATATGTTATATAGGTTAGAAAAGAAAATATTGGGGAAAAAATTGGATTTCACCATCAAATATAAATAATAGTGTGCACAATGATGCAATCATTATTTTCCTATCTTAATACTGCATTTTATGTATCCTTGAATAAAAGTAAGTTAACTGCTAGAGGATATACTATGGATAAATTATGTAACTGTAATGTTACACATAAATTGATGTGCAAATGTGGATCAACATATGTTGGTGAATTGAGATATATTATAAAAGAGAATTAAGAACTAAAACATAATACATAATTATATTATTCTATGGATAGATTTAAATGTATTTGTAGAACATTCATTTATTTGCAATAGAAGGTTTGCTTTCACAACTATTTTATTTTGTATGCTGAAAATACTTTGAAAATAAAAACATCAAAAACCTTATAAATATAATCAAAAAGTTATTAAATAAAAAACATGATTTTATATATATATATATAATAGAATACATCCATTTTATATATATATATATAATAGAATATTTTCCATTTACAATAGATTATTACTATTTTATCATTTTAATAAGATTTTTTTTTTCATTTTAACTGACTTGATATAGTAGTCATACCATAAAGTTAATAAAGCTGTTATTAATGTACTTATATATCAGTATATTAAAGATAGTAAAATTTCTAATGTCCACTCCATACATTCTTGTTGTTGCAGCTGTTATTACTATGTGATTATTCATGTAGTATATGAACATGGATGGGCTGCTCACCAACACACATTAGCCAGAATGGTGAGTTTATTGGCTTTTTATTTCTGAGTTTAAGATCAAGAAACACCATGGTCTTTCTTCTCAGTGCCTGATAAGGCAGAATGAATGTTTGTGTAAATGATAAATATTTTTTCAATACATATATACAATTATGACAGACAAAAATAAAGCATGGTCCTTATTCCCAGGAGGCTGTAAAGTCACCAACCAAGGCAGCAGTTGGCAGCCGAAGGCAGAGGGTGCTAAGAATCCCCTGATTGTGGACCCAGGCTGCCAATTGATGATGATTTTTTATTTAGGTACTTACAACTACAGATCACTTTCAAGTGAAGGAAGATTGCAAGAATTAGAAGAAGAACTGTCTTATATTAAATGGGACATTATTGGATTTTGTAAAGTTAGAAGAAAAGGTGAAGAGACAATTGATTTAAAAAGTGGACATATACTCCATTATAAAGGCACAAATATTGGAAATACAAGTGGAGTAGAATTCATTATAAATAAAAAGTGGAAGAACAATATTGTGGAGATTGATGGTGTATTGGACAGAGTGGCAAGATCAGTTATGCAACTTATGCCCCACCAAGTTCTCATAATGATGAAGTAGTAGAAGATTTTTATATGGATGTACAAATGGCTTTTGATCAGAGTAAACAACATTTTAAAATTGTTATAAGAGACTTTAATTCTAGAATTGGTAAACAAATGAAAGATGAAAGTGTTGTAAGTAATTTTGGTTATGGGAATAGAAATGAGAGAGGACATAGACTTGTGGAGTTTGCAGAAAAAGAAAAAAATCATATTATGAATTGTTTTTTTGAGAAAAATGTTAAAGAAAAATTGACATGGAAGCATCCAAATAAAGGTACAGCAGAATTGGATTATATTTTGGCTAACAGGAAATACATATTTCAAGATTGTAATGTTCTTAATAAATTTAACACAGGAAGTGATCATCGATTAGTAAGGTGTAAGATACATGTTAATGTAAAACTAGAGAGACAAAAATTATTAAGAAAAACAATATTTACAGTTGATATTCCTAATCTTCAAAAACATTTTAATGAATTTAAATTAGAACTTACAAATCGGTTTCAAGTATTATTAGATTTTGAGCATGATTCAGATTTGAATGAAATTAATATGAAAATAACTAATACACTTTTAAAAACTGCAGAAGTACTTTTGGTTAATTCTTTAACCCTCCTCAACTGCTGTTTCATTCAAAAAACATAACAGAAGCAAACTTCATCGACCCAAATCTCAAGAATATAGAATTTTAACATTAGCAGCTTGTCTATTAATTATGTTCATTTTATTTCTATTTATTAAAATTGCATTTTTAATTTTTCTTTTATTATGGTTTCTCTCTTCATAAAGAATCTTAATAGTTTCAATATCAAACTTAAATATGTGTTTACATGTTCTTTCATGTTCCAAGAAAACTGAAGCAGTCATTAATCATTATTATTTTTACATGCTTGTATAACATTTCATGCTCCTATAATCTTTTGTTAATATTGCACCTCGATTTATGATTTATCTATATATGATAAGATACATCCACAAAAAGTTGATATACAACATTAGTTTTCTGCTTGACAGGTATGACATTTTTAGAATTATTCACTAATTTATTACTGTTATTCATAACATAAAATAAAACATTAAACACATCCTTATATACATACTTAAAAAATTTCACTTGAGTATTAGAAATATATGGAATAAATATCCATTTTTTTTATTCTCAATCATCAACTCCAAATCATTATAAGTCTTTTTAAATTAACATAAATTATTGTTAATATGTTTACCCTTATAACCAACTTTGGCAAATATCTCAATATTTTTTAATTTATCACATTAATAATGACATAATTTTTCATTACAAAACAAAAAAGATCTAAAATTTTCCATCTCATGCATAATTGGTATTTTTGATTTACAATGTATATATCTCCCTTTTTGCAGTGGTTTGATTATTAATTTATAGCTTAATAAAATATTATCTATTGTAATAATTAAATACAAAATATTTAATACCTTTGTCCTATTCCTTTTCAATAATCCATTTCAAGCCTATCAAATTATTTAACTCTTCTATAAGAAAATTTATAGTACTGACATTTCCACAAACAAAAACAACATTCACATAACTTTTGCAAATTTTAATATCTTTAAAAATACACATATATAAAATATTATTTTCATATGTACACAAAACAAAATTGCAAATTTGTACAAAAACAGGCAGACCCATAGACTACCCTTTAGACATCTTATATATTGACCTTCAAAAAAAACAACAATGTTATCATCAAAAAAAATTAAAGAATCAATAATAAATTGCATCATATTTTTGCAAACATCCTTACTTTTTAATGCATGTTCAATTATTTTTATGGAATCCACTCTATCAAGAGAACCATCCATTTCTGTTATATCTAAAGAAGCAATAATATCTCTCTCATTAATAACTATATTTTTAATTCTATCTACAAAATCAAAACATAAAGCAATAGTATTTTTACCAAATCTTAAAAATACTTGTAACAGATTGCCAATATATTTAGAAGTTTTATATATAAATGAATCACGAAAATTAATCATAATTCGCAAAGGATTACTTTCTGTAATTTTATATTTGAAAAAATAGGAAGACTTATAGTGCAGAAAGGATATATCTTGTAGTACACATTACTATTTAAGGCTTTATTCTTAGCTTGTGTTTAAATTTTGTCAAATTTTATTCTTTGACCATTCATATTATATTCTTCAATCAAAAAGAAATCATGTTTATCCATTTGCACTTTGCCTTTCTTAATATACTGATTTTTTGTCATTAAACACATTCACGACCCTTGATCGTTTTTCAAACAAATTATATTATCATTTTTCAGCTACTGTTTAAATTCTGATATGACCAGTTCCCATGACTTTTCATATAGATAGATAGATAGATAGATAGATAGATAGATAGATAGATAGATAGATAGATAGATAGATAGATAGATAGATAGATAGATAGATAGATAGATAGATAGATAGATAGATAGATAGATAGATAGATAGATAGATAGATAGATAGATAGATAGGTAGGTAGATAGGTAGATAGGTAGGTAGGTAGGTAGGTAGGTAGGTAGATAGGTAGGTAGGTAGGTAGGTAGATAGATAGATAGATAGATAGATAGATAGATAGATAGATAGATAGATAGATAGATAGATAGATAGATAGATAGATAGATAGATAGATAGACATATAGATAGATATGATAGATAGATAGATAGATAGATAGATAGATAGATAGATAGATAGATAGATAGATAGATAGATAGATAGATAGATAGATAGATAGATAGATAGATAGATAGATAGATAGATAGATAGATAGATAGATAGATAGATAGATAGATAGATAGATAGATAGATAGATAGATAGATAGATAGATAGATAGATAGATAGATAGATAGATAGATAGATAGACAGACAGACAGACAGACAGACAGACAGACAGACAGACAGATAGATAGATAGATAGATAGATAGATAGATAGATAGATAGATAGATAGATAGATAGATAGATAGATAGATAGATAGATAGATAAAAATATTTAACCTTGTTAAAGATTATAAATAGTAATGGTTAGCCTCCATTGACTCATTTTGATTGTTTGCTATTAACAGCTTCTTCAACCAACGTTTTAAAGTGCTTGTGTATACTATTATACAATTATTATTTATTTTCAAGAAGTTTCAATTTTTTAGACATTCTTTATGATTGTATTTACTGTTATTTCTGAAGAGGGTCATAAGAATTTTGGGGAGAGTTGTAATTGTGAATACTTTTTTTTTATTCAAAGAAAGAAAAAAAAAACAATATTTGTTTATATATTTAAATTTTATGAATGCTTTAAGACATAAATGGTATTGGAATCAAAATATTCCTCTCACACACATGAAACAAAAGTGTGAAACCAAAATTTTTTTCTGGGTCATAATTACATTTTTATCTAACGTGCAATTACTTAATATACGTTTATATAATTTGGTTATTTTTTAAATAAAAAAGTAACCATTGCCAACAATAATGAATAAAATAAAGTATTAATTATTCTAATCCAATCTTATTTTATGGATCCGAAAAATGTCAAATCTTTAACATAAAGCATTAAACAACTGCCATTATGCATATATCTTACACGTATTTTAGATATATTAAAAATTCTAAATAATTATTAAGAATATTCTTATCCTGAAATGAATACTTCCATGACTAGTTATTATAATAAAGTATTATTACTTAGTCATTGCTTTTTGTAAACTAAAAATCTAAAAATTGAAATTACAAACCTTTGTTTGATATGTTTTTTGTACATTTTGATGGATAGGAGGCTGAAAAAAATATTGAAAATTATATATTACTTTAAGTTTTAATGAAACCTATTTTAACATGATGTTGTTTTCTAATATAAGTAAAGAAAAAAATCCTAATGTTATTGTTTCTTATGGATTTAGATCAAGCATTTGATAAAGTTAATAAGTGTGTAATAATTTACAAATAGAAAATGTCATATTATGTAACATCAACAGTACATAATATTATTATTATTATTGAATCATATCTACTAAAAATTTCATCGATTTTGGTTTCATGGTTGTAATGAGTTTTAAAAATAAATGTAGTTCAACTTTAAAAGTATATATATATATCAGGTGACCATATATGTATTTTATTTAATATTAACACTGTAGCGACATTTTGATTCACTCATACCTGTTCATGATCATCTCAAACAGTAGTTGAAAATAAGATAATGGCAGTTGTGATCTGATTAAAACATCCTGGTTCTACGTTAATGTTAATAACCAAAAAAACACACACAATAATGGCTCAGAAGTGTAAATTGACATCTTGATAATCTTTATTTATTATATATATATATATATACACACATGCAATTATCCAAAATTCTATCTGCATGATCCTGGTCTGATGAAAATGTACAAAGATTATCCAAAGTGTATAGATAATCAAACAAGAAATAAATATGTGATTTATCTGTAAGTGTTCAGCAATATTCAGCAATAAGATACTTTTTAATGGCAGTTACTGTTAGATAATTGAATGATGTATTTATTTTAGGTTGGTTATCATTAGTTGTTGAAAATTTTTATACATAATTTTGTATACACCTAAAAATATGTTACAATAAAAGTTTTCTATTACCTGTTTTCTTTCTACTGTTATTTAATAATAGTCTAAGTACTGGTTTTGCACTGTTTGAATCAAAACCTTTATTGAATGCTTTTACATAAACATCAGCAATGGGTTTGCCTAAATTTTAAAAAATAGAAAGATGTATGCATAGGTAGTAAAAAAATGTATTAATAGATATTAATAAAATGTTGCTTGAATAATAATTACCATATTTAACGGAAATGCTATAGTTGATACAAATAACTTTTGTCAGAATATTGCTATAGGGATTTATTGATGCAATTATTGAAATTATGATATGATGTTGCCTTTAGGTATGACTTTTTAATTAATAATATTAGTCATAACTGCAGTTGTTTAATGATGATATATATAAACATTAAAAACCTAAAGCTAAATCAGTTACTTAAATAATAGAAATTACCTCAAATTCACAACTCAAATAGAACTAGCCAAAAAATAATAAACTCTAAAATACAACCAATAGTTTAATTGCTAGGAGGAGACTTCTCAAGTGTTCAGAACTACAAAATAACAACATATTTAAACTAAACATTACCCACAATTCCACTTATGTCCCATATACTCTTAATTTTGGAAAAAAAAAATTAAAAAAGTTTATTAAACTTTTAAATAAGTTAATTGCTTCAGAATCAATAAACTTATTTAAATGTTCTTTTAATGTTAAGGGTATATTGAATATAAATGGAATTGAGGGTAATGTTTAGTTTAAATATGTTATTTTGTAGTTCTTTAAATTGGAGAAGTCTTCTAGAAGCAATCAAACCATTTGTTGTGTTTTAGACTTCATTTTACTGATTAGTATGATTGGGTTGTGAATTTGGTGCAATTTTTATTGTATATATAATAATAATAATAAATATAATGGTAATTAATTATTATATACAGTATTTCAATCTGCAGAAGTACTTTTAATTAATTCCTTAATCCTCCTCAACTGCAAAAAAACATTATGGAAGCAAATTCCATCAACTCAAATCCCATGAATCCCAAATTTTAATGGTAGCAACTTGCCTATTAATTATATTCATTTTATTTCTATTTATTAAAATTACCTTCTTATTTTTTTTTTTATTATGGTTTTTCTTTTCATGAAGAAACTTAAAACTTTCAATATAAACTTAAATTTATATTTACATGCCCTTTCATGATCCAAGAAAACTAAAGCAGTCATTAAATCATCATTATTATTACTTTTCACATTTATGCTTCTTTAATATTTTTTTTCAATATTGCATTTTGTTTCACCTAATATGATAACATACATTCTCAAAAACTTTGATACATAACATTACTTTTCTGCTTAAGAGGTATGATATTTTTAGAATTATTCACTAACTTATTAACATTACTTGTACTACAAAATGAAACATTGAACATATTAATGTGTTTAATGTTTCATTTTATGTTACAAATAATGTTAATAAGTTTGTCAAAAATTCTAAAATGTAATACCTGTTAAGCAGAAAAGTAATGTTGTGTATCAACGTTTTTGTGGATGTATGTTATATTAAGTGAATCAAGATGCAATATTGAAAAAATATTAAAGGAGCATAAATTGTTATACAAGCATATAAAAAGTAAAATTAATAATGATTTGATGATGGCTTCAGCTTTTTTGGATCATGAAAGGACATGTAAATATGTATTTAAGTTTGATATTGAAAGTGTTAAGTATTTTCATAAAGAGAGAAACCATAATAAAATAAAATTTAAGGAGGCAATTATAATAAATAAAAATAAAATAAATATAATTAAGAGACAAGCTGCTAATCTTAAAATTTGGGATTCATGGGATTTGAGTTGATGATGTTTACTTCCATTGTGTTATTTGAATTTAGTGGTAGTTGAGAAGCATTGAGTAATTAACTAAAAGAACTTATGCGGATTGAAATCCTGTATATAATAGTTAATTATCATTATATTTATTATTTTTTATTATATATATATATATAAATGGTATTACAATTTCCTGTATATATAATGTCTATTAAATACAGAAAATAAAATAAATATTATTTTTATTATCATTGTTATTAGTTATACATAAATTAGTTTTTAAAAGTGATAAACTTACTGCAATTTGAATGAGAAACCTGAAATATAAAAAATATAATATTAAATTTGACTATCTTGCACTACTTAAAGCAGATAGTTAATTAAATTTAATATAGACTATGCTAAGAGTTTTTTTTTGGCTTTTAGAATTATTGTTATTATTATCATCATCATCATTATTATTATTATTATTATTATTATTATTATTATTATTATTATTATTATTATTATTATTATTATTATTGTAATAATAATTAGCATTAAGCTAAATGCACATGCATTTTGTGGATTAAACTTAAATGAATACTCTCATTTTTCCAAACACAAGATAAAATCTTTGTGAAAAGATAGGATGAATCATCAATCCTTTCAACCCAAATGTTTAAGTATGGGAAAATCTTAAGTATTTGGAAATGAGAGTGTGAAGATATTAACAATCACTTTAAATTACCTTCACTATGTCTGAATGAATGACGCTTGCGAAATTTACTAGAATTTACTATACGTCATTCTTAGATGAAATTAAACATATGTAAATAAGATATTTATTTTATATAGTGCAATGTTTTTAAACTGTAATAATAATTAGCATCGCACTATATAAAATAAATATCGTATTTACATATTATTATTATTATAATAATAAAATGTCAAATTACAAGGTAATAACTGAGCAAAACTCAGAATTTGCACTTATTTGCTATTTATGTCAAATTCTAATATTTAAGACAATATCTAAGTAATGGTGGACTAAGATAGTAGATTAACCTGCTGCTGCTTTAAAAATATTTAAAATGTATTCAAATAATACGATTATAATATGTAATCACTTATTTTTAATAATATTTAATTTATTAATGTAATCTTTTAAAAAAATGAAATTATGTATAATATACACTTCTTTTTTTAACTAATATTCACAAAAATGTAATTGAAGTAAGATTTTTATTATGTTCATTTTGTCTACATTTATTTTACTTTAATTAATATAACATTAATAATTTAGTATATACAATAAATGATAATATTCTTGTACTAATATGCCATAACAAAATTAATATGTAGTCTTAGTGTAAATATTTTTTATAATATATAAACATCTAATGACTTGGAAGTTCATAAGAGTGCTGGAATTTCCAGAAATGAATTCAAACAGGAATTTATGCTATAGAGTCTGACATTTTATAGACCTTTTCTCTGTATCATGAAAAACGTAATTTTCTATTATAACCAAGATATAAATTATACAGATGCCTTTAGACAAGATGCAGTCATCATCATTTATACAACATTTATTTATTAATCCAAATAACTGTTTTACATCATCAATTCATATCTTTTTTTTTAATATATATGGCTATCGAACTTGAAATGCGACCATGTGATAAAAAACTGGTTATTTTTATTAAAGAAAAGATTCAGTAAGAAACAAATACAGAATGTTTAAATGCTTTCATTTATAATATTTTATAAAATATAATTCTATAGTTTATTTATTACATAATTGTTTATATATGAAATGAATCATCTCTTTCTTTAACATATGCAATATTTTAAATGTTATTATATACTGTTAATAGACTTTTTTAACAACTTTTTCCATTCATTTCAATATGTTACTTCTAATTTAAGTAATTTTGATATTCTACCTTGCTATTGAGGAAATGAATTTTTTTTCTTATTATCATGTTATTCTACATCTTTGAGACTTCAACTCTCCTCTATAGCTTTTTTTTTTGGCTACTTCAAAGTTATTTTTTATTATTATATATATTTTATTTTGTCTTACATAAATACAGATATTTAGTTCATCTAATTATATCTTTGTCAAGTAAAGTTTAGTACAGTGGTTGTATATTTAACTGGAGGTTTGAAATTTTGAATATTAAAATTCCATTTGTAATTTTAGTATCTGATACCACACGATATAGAGAAGTAGAAGTAATAATAATTCTATTATATATATGATGAGACTGTTTTATTTCTTGATACATAACCTTCTTTAAATAAGATCTTTCACAGAGAAAATGATTACTTGATAAACACACTGCAGCAATTTTTTACAGCTCAGTGAAAATCATATACTTCACTTCAAATATAAAAGTTAATTGAAAGTTTAATGACAGTGTGCTGGCTATGACTGAATATAGAGATCATTATAATGTAAGTAGGCATTAGTGGTATTTTTGTTGGCTTTAATATTTAGAAAAGGCAATTTGCACTTATAAGGAGATTCAAAATTAATTAAAATTTAAATTTTTAAATAAATATTACTGAGGCCAAAATAATATGAAAGTCTTTATTAACAATTGATATTATAAAAAATAACAGAAATTTGTTATAATAGTTTTATAAACATAAAGTAATAAACCATTTTTAACTGAATTATGCAAAGAAAAGAAAGAATGAATGTGTTACAATGTATTATTATATCAAAAGTTAGTAGATAAATAATTTGAACATTTGTTTATTCCAATGTTTATACACATGTACATACACCCATATATATATATATATATATATATATATATAATTGAAATAATAAATTTAACGGTTTACAAACTATTACAACCAATCCTTAATAGTTTGTAAACCATTAAATTTATTATTTCAATTATAATTACAATTTTGTTTTTAATTAACAGATATTATATATATATATATATATTGTAACCGGGACGCTTTGTCATCCGATCACGAAGGGATTGTGATTCCGAAATTAACATGACATAGCGTAAAGCTTTATTTATTTTCTTCTATCGATAACTGTTCACTATCAATACAAGGGGGTGCCAGATACGATGATTTAATTATAATTTAACTTCTCGCATCACCTTACGTCATGTCAAAACGATTTCGAAGTCTAATCCCGCCCACAAGCTCGAACTCCCAGCATGGACCAATAGGGACACTCAGGGTCACACTGTAATTGTTTCAAAATTACTATTATGGTAAAAGACGCTAGGATAACCAATGGAGAGGATGCTTGATTAATTAACTGATCGATCCAAGCATTGGACCGTGTCATTGGTTATTTGGGACCAATACGATTATTCGTCTATATCTCTAAACAATTAGAAGCTTATAAGATCATCCCCCTATATTATACCGTCCGGTAGAATTATTTACTCCAGCTATATTTACAACTTATTGACATTTATTTATATTTTATAATAGGCCCTCCCCACTCTTAAATCTATCTTAACTACGGAATAAATAACTAAATAAACATCGTGACTTACGGCACGATGTTTGTAAGTGACATTTTCAAAAAGCAACAAGGTTTAAGAAATATAAATCTAAAATAATATAATTAATTATACGAATAAACGCTAACTTTATTAATAATCAAGACGAAATTAGAATAAAGATTTAATTATAGGAAATGATTTGAGAAATGCTCGACTTGTTTAAATACTGAACAAATTTATTGAATATATAAAAAAAAACACATTGGTTAAAAGTTTTATTTACACGCACACACACGCATTTACGCACTCGCACAGAAAAGAACATATTATATTTCATAAAATATGGATGATAGAATATAAATTTCCTTTTTGACATTTTTTGAAGGTAAGTGTTATTTATAAGATAATAATTAGGGTCAGAGTTCATATTTGAAAAGTCCTGAGATTTAAATTTTAGTAATTGCATAGTGTTTGATTTTACGAAGGTTGAGATTACAATAATAAGTTACAATAATAAGTTTTTAAATATAATGAATTACGGAATATTTTATAGTTTAATTTATTAAATCAAAGTTAGTTAATTATGAGATTGCCTTTTTAAAAGTTTACGTATGGAATGAATGAAAGCATAAAAAATAAAGTGTTTACCTAGGATTTTGGCTTATTCTTCCGCTGCTTCTAATTAAGTGGAGGTTTGAACATGGGAGATGATGTTTTCCATAAGAAGGTTATTCATTTCTTTTAAAGTTGAGCGTAATAAATCAGGATGATTCATGTATTTCACGGAACATTATTGACTGGTTGGAGCACTAATTTTAGATGGTAATATTATTAAGTATTCATAGCGACGGAGATGTTCTGGTGGCGGAGCGTCGATCAATCACTGAAGGGTTTCCTAGCCCCTCATGACAGTCGACGCTCTAAATATTAATTTCATATCGATCATCTTGAAAACGGATAGCACAAACGAAGTAATTTGAATTAAATTGAATTTTGAGAAAGTTGAACAAAAATTTGATAATTTGACTTAGCTTCTCTTAACATAACATTTTATATTTTATCCCTGTCTTTTTTTTTGCTTGATATTTATATGGGTTGGATCTTATCTGAGGATCGAATCTCCCCCCAGAGTTCCATGTTCTTAGAGTTGTCGTTGGGGTCCGTGTCCTACTCAATCCATGTGCTTAAGGCAATCTTATGTTTAGGCAATCTCATATTGCAATCTCAGTTAACAAACTTATTTTCATTCACGCCTTGAATGCATACGTGTGTGCGTGTCTTACGAGAACAATGTAATCTACGTTAGCTAAAAGTCGAGCATTTAATCTTTCTCAAAATCATTTCTATAAGCTTTTACTTTTACCACAATTATAAATTAAAATATCCCTTTTTAGTTACCCCCGCGGCATATACAAGTATAAATTATTTATTGATATTTATAATGGCATATTATTTTTTCATTTTAGAGAATATTATTTTAGTAAATTATGTTAAAGCCTTAAACTATTTAATTAGACATATTAATATTTTATTTTACAAGTGTATTTTAGAAAGTATGGAAAGAAAACTATCTCTTTTTTTTTTTCATAAGTTGTAAGAAAATGAAATAGAGTATTTTACATTGCTTGAGTATGTGTGTGTTTACATATACCGACTTTGTCTCGATTGAATATATATTTAACTTCCTAGGTTCAAACCCTATGTAACGCTATTCCGTTACAATATATATATATATATATTGTAACAGATATGTAAAATATACAAGTTGCATAAAATATTTAAAAGGTATGTTAAAAATAAACAGTTATATATTTAAAATGAAAAGGATTATCATTTAAGTATTCTATATAATAGCAAGTAGAAAGGGGAGAAATTTTAAAATAGAGAATTCAAGACCAGCTTAGAATTAAACAAAAAATAATAATAAAATTTTGGTCAAATTATATCAGACTTGATTTTAAAAAATGATTTAAAGCAATAAAAAAATAGAATAAAGAAAAAATTATAATGATAATTTAAGAATTTAATTAGATCTTCTATTTGAAAAAAAAATATAATGAAGGTAATCACAAGCCAATAAAGCCAGAAAATGTGCTTATCTTCTTTTTTAAAAAATACAAATTCTAAAATGTTATCTGTAAAACTTTAAAATAAAAGAATACAAAAAGAGTATTTTAAAATTGTATTTGAGACTGTATTGTATTCATTTAAAAAAGAGAAATGGAATGCAAAATTAGATACTTAAATATAAAATAATTGTATCTAGTCTACATTAAAATATTTTTTTAAATGATTAAGTGATCAAGAAGAAACTCCAGTTTAATGAACATCAGTAAGACAGACAACTGACTGGATAATTAATGCCATGAGTAATAAATAAGATTAAATAATTAGAGAAAGACAAGAAGCTTGAAACTAATTAATTTTATAGATGAACTCAGCTAAAAAAAATTTTATTAGTTCAGTTATTGTAATTGTTTAAGTTATTCATATTATTCAAGCTATTCGATTATTGTATGTTTTCTGTCATATTTTTTAGTTTTGTGGACTCTACCATTGTGGACTTTTAGCAATGCATAGGAATTATTTTAGGTTTCCAAACTCCACCATTCCTTGTAAGACATAGAAAAGGGTGTTCATTCAGTTTTTCACTATGCAGTTTCTACAAATTGTTAATAGTCTGAGTTCATGATCAAATCCTTGATCTACCATTACTGAGACACATGCCCATCATTAATTCAAGACTATTTGCTAGACAGTTAAATGAAGACAGACACTACCTTGGAAAAAAACTACAAGCCACTAGAAAAACTGGAAGACAATGTAAAAACACTGTTCATTAATTGTAGGCACTGTCAAAAAAGTGGGGTGATCACTTCAAAAAAATCTCTAACCAAAACCTAGTCAATGTAAATAAAAATCAACATCTAGACTTAAACTAAAATATGAGGGGTAATATTTCTATTTTCCTGCTAAACTTTCTGAAAAATTAGAACATTCATAAACTCTTACTTCCTAATTTACAATAAAATTAATTATGCTAAAATAACTTTGTAATTAATTTAATTTTATTTTATTTAAATTTGTTGTTGTTGTTGTTGTTATAATTTAATATGTGTTAATTGTTTAAATAAATATATTATTCAATTTGGCCCGAATTCTTTTTTGTTTGAATCTCACCATATGAAATTCGATGAAGATAAATTTTGTTAATTATATTGTTTTGTTTAAAAATATTTAATATCTGATGGCTTAATAAGGGAAGTTTCATTGAGTTAATTAAAAAAATCAAATGCTACTAATGTTTAAATTTTCTCTTGTAAATATTGTAATTAATTCACTGGACAATATCCAGATTAAATTAAAGTACTTATGGAAGTGATATTTTGCTTTTGGAAGTTATCCAGTGGATATAACAGTCTTGAAATATGGCCATGGTCTGTATTTTTATAGAAAATTCCTGGTCAGATCATTAGTATAGTCAATAAGTAAAATATTATTTATATTTTCCCCCTGCTTGTATAATGGTTTGGATAGAAAATTATTTTTAAAAAAATAAAGTGAGAGTTCCATTATATATATTGAACTGGATAGTATCGATGTCAAAAGTTGGTTCACCAAAAATAAAATTAACTTTTGGTTTTGTTAAATATAAATCAATAAAGCTATCTAAAAAATTATTTATAAGAGTGTGTGTATTAACACACATACTCATTTATGTTTAAAATATATCATTTTATTTTTTTTAATAAAAATTGATTTTAAAAGTTTCTGTTATTGCTTGTTTTACTTTTTTTTTAATCAAATTGATTAAAAACAAGCAAACTTGTTAATTACATTCCTGTCTTCTTTATTTTAATAATTTCTAATTTAATTCTAAAAGTGGAGATTTAATTTTCTATTGCTGTTTTTGTTTAAAATAATCCCTGGTTAGAATTCCTAAATTAGTTTGAGTGAGAGATTGAGATTTGCCCTGCCCTACATCATAGAATTGGAAAACAAGAACAGTTTATGCAAGAAATGGAATGTAGGTATAAATAACTCTTCAAATTTTGAACAATAGAGATTATTCTTACCTAGAACAAGCTGCTTCAAAGTAATTCATTTAACATTCACAGTTATATTAGCTTGTTGAGATTAAAACTGTTGGCAGTTCAGACATTTAAATTCTTTTTGGAAATTTGTCTTCACAAGATGTCAAAATACACTGCTATACATATTGTAATCAACAATATACATTGCTAATTTAAATGAAGATGAACCTCTGACTTTAAGATGTTCTTTTATTATGCTATGAAAATCTAAATTAAACCGGAATTCTAAATTTGCCTCTACACTTGTTGCCATCATGGAGAGAAGACACCTGAAATATAAACTTATTAAAAGTGCACACTCTTTGAAACTACATAAATTTTGCTTTACCATAAGATAAATACATTTTTTATTCTTTCCAGGGTATATTCTTTAGTTAAATCTCCACTCAATCTAAAAATAAATTTGTAGTATTAATAATTATTTAATCTCCTATTTATTAACTCTATTTGCTTCTCATTGTATTTTATAGTGTCTTGAAATCTTAGTTTTAAGATTCCAAGTTTGTTTTCATTCCATTTATTGGAGAGTGTATTGTGAGATTGTTTTTTATATGCTTAGTATGTCTTCCTTTATTTTACTAACTATTACTAAATGCTTTCCGCAAAATTTTATTTAAATCACCTGTCTCTATTTTTATTGTCAAATACTTAATTTAAATTACTGTGTTGCACTTTTGCAAACTGTTGATCTTTTGGCTGGTGGTTTATCGAATATATTGTTCTGTTTTCTTGATAGAAATTTTATTTTCTATAGTTCAGATTACATAGTCCATAATCTTCTTTTTTTATGTGAGACTAATCTTGGCTAGTTCAAATGTATTTGCCCATGAGGATTTTGCAGAATTATGACATTCTTAGTTCTGACATTTCTTTTCTGGACTAAAAAAAGCTTGTCTGCACTGTTCCATTCGTTCTCCACACATCCATCTTTCTAAAACTTTATAGGTAAACCATGGAATTGTTTTAGGTGAACTGCTAGCAGGAAGATACTCTTAATTCCCATTTAAATTCTAGGTGATGCAATGTTTCTTTCTGCTAAGGCATTTAATGTTTTCATATTTTCAACTCATATGCACTCTCTGATAATTTAATTTATAAAAATCTAGGTCAAATGTTAATATTTTGTTTACTAGATTTATTTTATCTTTTACAAGTTGCTTTAAATTTATTTGTCAGAGCATGGATTGGAAATTTTGTAAATTTGTTTTGTAATTCTAATTATTACACTTTCTTAAAATGCTTGGGCAGACACAACTAGTTTTATAATTACTTACCTGTCTCCTATTGAGACCTTTAATTGTTGTACTCAATTTAGTTTTGGTCAATCGTTTGGTTGGTGATTCATCAGTTTTAAATGTCTGTTTTTTTTAAATAATAGATTTAATATTTTATTAATTTAAAATCATCTTCAGCAGAGTATTTTGTAATTTCATTATTTCATTAAATTGGAGGTTTAAGTTTTCTCCCATTTTATAATTTATACTTCGTTGAATTCAGTTAACCTTTTTTTGGGTCTTGCATCATAGTCAACCATGGAGGTCTTAAACATGATTTTTTCATGCAGTAGTTTTGTGGACATTATGATATCATTAGTCAATACGCTAGTGATGCTCATCCGAGCTGGTTCATTGATTCCCGCAAAAAACTTTCCTTACTTTCATTTTTAGAACTTTTTAATAAGAAATTAGAATTGCTTTGAGTGAATTGTCAGCTAAAGGAAAACCATTTCCTCCTCTCCTAATTAACTATTAGAAAAATACTCTGTCTGCCAGAGTGTTGATTTTTTTATTCCACCTAGTACACATCTGATATAACCATATTTATTGTGTGCAAATCTATAAGTTAAAATTTTATATTATTGTTAATAAAATTTTCAAATTGTTTAAGCTTAATTTGGCTGACATTTGTCTTTGTGCTTTTATTTCTCAGTTGCCTGAACAATATTTAAGACTTCTTGTTTCTCCCTGAATCTAGTCTGTACAAACCATCATCCTTTTGATCATGATAAATAAATTTTCCATGTGGTGTGATGTACTGTAGCTTCTTTTTAAACGAAGTCAAGAATCTCTCAATATATATAATTACAATATATATAATTACATTTCCATACTCTGCTATTCTAAATGTTAATGTGAAAAAATATTCATACAGAGTTTAAATATAAAATTTAGTAATATTTATTGTAAATAAACAAAGCAAAGCAAAACTCCATATAGTAGTGCCACCTGTGCCAAACAGAGTAATCAATGTGCTAATTATGTGCTAGTATTGGAGATGTAATCATGTAATATTTATTGTACAGAGTATACTTTCACGTGATAGTCGTCAGTCTGATCAGAACATTAAGTGTTTGCTGATTTGAATGTTATTAGTTATTTGGTTCCTTGCATAAACTAATAGAATTTAAGTCAGCAAAAAATTAATGTTCTCAGCAGATACCATGAATATGCTGTGAAAGCATGAAAAGTATTACCCCAACTTGCATATATTATTTTATGGAAAAAAAATTTCCATATTTAAAACAAATTTTAATTTTATGAATCTTATAATTAAGAAGTATATTATGAAAATAATATATACTCTAGCAGTATTATGAGAAATAGTTTCAATATGGCTATATGAGTGCATATTCTAAATTTTGAAATTAAAAATTATTTTGTGGTGTTTGAAACAATGGAACATCTTAAGTATAGGAAATTTATCAACGCCAATGATATTATTTTCTAAAATAGAAATGTCTCTCATTAATAAAATTAAAAGTGGAAAATTTTACTTCTAATCTAGTAAAAATAGAATTCCAATTTTTTATCTAAACAAACTGGACTCATCTTGTTATCTGAATATAATTTTTTGGAGTGATAAACTGAAGCATAGTCCTATCTCATGCTACTTAAGAATAACTTTATACTACATTCTAAATTATTTTCCTTATTTAAATAAGGTTAGATCAAAACTAATTTCTAGGAATAATAATTCTTCTAAAGTTGTCTGGCAACTATTTGAGTTTGTGGTTAAAATAATTATGGACAACTTTTTCAACATTAGAATACCGTAAAGATGATTACCGTACCCACCCTCCTTAAAGCAAAAGTTATGCTACTAAATTTTTGGATACTCAGTTAAATATTACCATGCAAAATACTACTGACCCACTCAAGTCAATTCTATTACAGTGGCTTTATGTTCTTTCATGAGTTCCTCTATCATATGTCAGAAAAAATAATTGCTCCATGAAAGCTGTATAAAAACTGTTGTGCAAATCAGATTTGCCAATAACTCAAGATACACTTTTACCTATAAGATTTATCTTTTGGATATTCAACCAAAAATGTATAGTCAGCTTAAAAATAAAATTTTTATAAGATCCAAACAAATTCATTTTCCAACTACAAAAATAAAGCAGATACATATAATCTTTCTAGTTATAACAGAACTGTCATCATCACATTCAAGGCAATGGAGGGTCATTGCATTTATCTATTTTATAGTTAGAATTTATTAGCCACTGACTTATGTAAATGTGGACAAACACAAACCTGGCCAAAGTTAAGTTCTGAATAAAGATATTTATGAATATATCTTCAGGTTGACATCTTTACAGATTTTTTATGATGTTTAGTTAATAGTGACTTCTAACAATAAGATTGTCCTAATTTTGAAATTGAGTGAAGAGTTAACATTTATAACTGTATATGAATTTCCAAATATAATTAATTATATATTTTAATCTGTATTTATTTTGTTAAAAAAAGTATAATTAACAACAATATTATTTTTTTTATTTTCTTTGTCTAATAGTCTTGTCAAATCATTATTTAATGTTATTTGAAAGAAGCACAATAACACTGTTGTATTAGTGCTATTTAAGGTGCTGTGATAAATACTTTGATCACATATCTTCTCTACATTGTTTTAAACCTATGTATAACCTTACATATCTTCTCTACATTGTTTTAAACCTATGTATAACCTTACATTACTGTATGCAGATTTATTTTATCACACTTAACATTTTGAAATTATTAGCAGAAAAACATCTCAAAATAACATCATATGGTGATGTGACTTACTCTTTTAGACGTCAGCAGAAATGTCAATTTGTGATTGGTGGGTTGTTTTGTCCCAAAGAATATGTATGTTCAGTAAGAAAAATTGTAATTTTCAGTAATTTGTTTACTTATTAAAGATTATTTATGCAATATTTTTGTAAAATACTTCTTTTAAACCAAAAACTATATGACTTACAGTAGATTTTTATTATAAAATATTTATTTTTAAGGAAACAAGTCATAAAGATTTAATTATGGCAAAGCAGAAGCAGTTTCTATTAGTTAACTAGCAAATGCTTTTATCTAAGTCTGATGAATAATTTTCTTTTAAAATTTAATTTTTAAATTATATTTTTTTTAACAATGTCTTACACTATATTATGATTTAAATTTGAAAATGGTATTCAAATAATACATTTTTCATACTATAATTTTTTGAATAGACAAAACTACATTCAATAAAATGTTCAAAGATGATTGAATTTTTCATTAGGGACTTTTCATAAAAGAAAGGAGGGGTTGTCATCTGAATGAATTAAGAAAAATGTTTCATTTTATTTTATCAAACTTTTTTTTTCTTTTTTAAAAATATACAAGCAATGGTCTAGTCTTAAATATTGCATATATAATTAACTTAATCTCAAGAATTTATGATTGGTTAATTATAAAGACATATCTCATAAAAAATCCATTTTTGTTTTTAATAAAAAATGAAAGTCACAGCAAATTTTTTATAACTCTAAAGTAGACTTTTATATTAAAACCATTTGTTTTTACAATCTGAAAAATTACATTGCTGTAATAATAGTAGTAGTAACATTTTAAATACATTGCCGAGATATTAAAAACCCTAAAATAAATGTTCTTTTATTATAGATATAAAATTATTATTACTTTTGTTCTCAAAAAATTATGCCTGTAGAAATTGTCATATACGGATTGAATACCTTTCATTAAAGCAATTTACAAAAAGGGAAAGCTATATAAAGAGAATATAAATGTATAATTGCATATTGATGCTCTACAACACTTACTTTCAATTAAATAACAAAAATCAAGAAGATAAATTTAATATGCATTGTATATTATTGTTTTGTATAATAACATTGCAAATAATGTGCAATCATATTTTTCTTTGCATTGTTATAAAAAATAATAAAGCAATATATTGAGGGCGAAATTATTATTGATACATTTTTATTATTATTTGAATTTTCTTTTTAATCGAGGAAAGAATGAGTGTGAGAAGTGAACGTTGAAATATAAAAAAGTATATGTAACATTTTGACTTTAAATTATATAAGCTCCTTTTAAACTATCGATTTATAATTGTATGCAAGCTATAAGTTAATTATTTATTTATTATTCATGCTATTGTGGATAAAAAAAATTCTACCAGATTAAAACTACTGTTGACACTACTTTCTGTTAGTATTTAATTTTACAGGTTATAAACAGATTTAGAGTTTTCTATTCAGGTATTTTCAAAAATGAAAACTATAACTATTTCCTTTGTAATATTTTATTAGTTTGGTTGATAGTAACTTCATAACTGTTCTTATTTGGGATGTTTTTAGAGAAGCCTTTGCCCTGATCATTTTACTTTTATTATTATGTTTTTACATTAACGTAGTTTACTTATGATTTTTTATACCTATAGTTTGTTTTAATTATCTGAAATTTAAAAATAATCGATAGAGAAGTTAAATATCATTAAAAATAAGATTATAATTTTTGGAATTTTAATTTTATAGCTCACAGTATAACCATTGATTGTAATCGTTTTCTTTATTAAAAAAACTATTGGTAGCTGAGAGGTCAGCGCAGCCGCCTTGCAACCAAGTAGTTGCTTGCAGACGGTTGTTGCGGGTTCGCTTCCCAGCCGATGCTTTGACATATGGAAAAAAACTATTTCCTTATATTAATCACTTCACATAAACCATATAATTTGCCATTGTCTTCTGCCCAGTAAAATTCATCATAAAATCTTATTATGGCATTAGATCAATCAAAATGTGTTGTTTTTTGTTTTTTTACAAATTTAAACTGTATGGTTTTATTTTAACACTAGTGTATCTATATTTTAATTATAGATTGCAGGAATAACTAAAAAAAATTAAAAAAACATTGTTATACTACAAAGGAAAAAGTAAGTGCTTATAGATATTTCTGTAGTTATTTCAATTTTCAATTCATTCTTACCTATTTGATGCATAATTTTATTATAAACATTAAATATATTATATGTATAATAATAAAATATGTTTATGTTGCATCTAAGCTTACACATTTAAAATTATATTATTTTTTAAAAAAATATTTTTAGTAAAATCAGATTAATACACTGTACAGGCTTACACACACCTGCACGTATATAATGTAATATAAGGGATTCGAAGTCAGACTTTCACACAACCCTCACCTCTCCATGCCATCTCATATTGCTGACCCACTTGATCACACACATGTTGAAAAGATAAACAATCACCCATAACGTATTTTGTGCTAAACCAGCACTCATCAGTTGATCCAGATTACTATCCTCACACATATATACAATCAATGCTCAGCTTTATATTCAGATAGCCAATCTTCATACTAACGTAGGCTTTGAACGTTCCATATTCAGATTTCTAATAAAATGGATGGCTGAAAAGTTGTGGGTTGGAGTAGTTTGAAGCCTTTCTATTAAAATATGAAGATTGGCTATCTTAATATAAAGCTGAGCACTGATTGTATATATGTGTGAGGATAGTAATCTGGACCAACTGATAATTGCTAGTTTAGCATGAATTACGTATACTGGTGATTATCTATCTTTTCAACATGTGTATGATCGGTTGGGTCAGCAATATGAGATAGCATAGAGAATTGAGGGTTGTATTAAAATCTGAGTTCGAATCCCTTTTATTAAAATCAGATTGTAAACTTTTTTTTTGTTTTTATTTTATGTGATTAATTCACTTTTTTTTTAAAAAAAAAACACATTTTTATTATATTAGTGATTTGGGAATAATTTTTTAATAATAAATATGCAAAGCAATAACTTATTTTGCCACCAATTGTATTAACCTGAAGAGAAAGGACATCTATGAAAAATTAAGCTTACAATTCAAAGATTAAAACAAAATTTAACTTGCAACTCAAAGGTTAAAGCATTCACTTTTTTTTCCTTGTACAAGAAGAATTTTGAAAAAATTCTACTTTAATTTTCTAACGAAAAAAGAAGGATTAACATATTTTAATCAATATCTAATTATAATTGTTATTTGAATTAATCTTAAAATAAATAACAAATAAAGTTATCATTTTTAAGAATTTTAATTTTTGTTTTCCTTTTTTTACAAAAAAAAGTCCTACCGACTTTATTATGAAATGGCTAATTATATTTTATATAATTTTTATTTATATCTTTTTGTTGTATATATATAATGCACATATGTATTAAAAAGTAAAGCAATTATATCAAATTCGGAATTAAACAAAAGTTGCAATAAATTTTGAAAAATTAAAATTTTTTACACAACTAACCAGTTTTACTGACAAGGCAGACATTTCATGTGCAAAACAAAAGTACAAATATAACAAATATATGTTAAATACATTTCCCATAATTCTCTCTTACATCCTTTATTTAAGAGTTTGTTATAAGTATTTGGAATGCAAATGCAAATTGTGGTAAATGTATTTAATATAAATTTGTTCTATTTGTAGTCATTTGCACTTGAAAATTTTGCCTTAGCAGTGAAACTGATTAGTTATCTAAAAGTTTTTAGTTTTTTAAAAAAAATTGACTGGTTTAGTTTAATTGTGAATTTGGTATAATTAAATTATTTTTATTTCTAGCTTGTCTTCAGGCTTTTGGCATGCAATAAAATATGTGCTATAAATATGTTAAAAATAAATCATATATATGGTTCATTACCATCCATGAATTTTAATCTCAAGAATAAAATATGAAATCAGATGTTTAAGGTATAAAAGTTGTTTCATATTAAATTTATATCTACCTACGGTGGTTTTCTTAAGATAGTTTCTGATGCAAATATTGACTATTAATATTGCACAATAAATAATAAAAAATGTTTTTATTATTAGTTTTGCATTATAATTTAAACTTTTAAAAGTTACTTTTTTGAAAAGTATATATATTTCAAGAACAAATCCAAAAATTTATCTAATTTATTTATATATAGAAGTACTACAATTAACAAATTCATTTTTAATGCAGAAATTATATATTTAATACAGTATATACAGTCATAAGACCTTTATTAGATAATATATATATATATAATACATATTTTGCGGGTTCATCCATGTTAAAAACTTTTAATATTAATATACTGACGTTTCGACTTGGTCACACAAGCCATCCACAGAGTTATAAAAGGTAGAAAGACGGTTGTAGAGGCGCTACAATCACTGATTTGAATAAAATGTTAAAATTCCACCAATAGCAAAAAATGTTAAATTTAGGAATGTTTTTTTAAAAAATCTTTCCAAATAGGAGGAAGTTTGCACGTATCATCTCACTTATTGATACAATCTGGCCTTTTAAGTATCTCAATGGCTTCTCTGATTTTGCATTGGTAGAGATTATCACATCTGCATATGATCCTGGTACTAGAAAAATCTATTTTATGACCTGAATCTATAGTATGGAGTGAGAGTGCTGATGATGATGAGTGTTGTTTAACTGCATTAGCATGCTCATCTCTCCTAACACTGATGCGACAATTACTTATCTATCGTCGCATCAGTGTTAGGAGAGATGAGTATGCTAATGCAGTTAAACAACACTCATCATCATCAGCACTCTCACTCCATACTATAGATTCTGGTCATAAAATTGATTTTTCTAGTACCAGGATCATATCCAGATGTGATAATCTCTACCAATGCAAAATTAGAGAAGCCATTGAGATACTTAAAAGGCCAGATTGTATCAATAAGCGAGATGATACATGCAAACTTCCTCCTATTTGGAAAGATTTTTTTAAAAAACATTCCTAAATTTAACATTTTTTGCTATTGGTGGAATTTTAACATTTTATTCAAATCAGTGATTGTAGCGCCTCTATAACCATCTTTCTATGTTTTATAACTCTGTGGATGGCTTGTGTGACCAAGTCAAAACATCAGTATATTAATATTAAAAGTTTTTAACACGGATGAACCCGCAAAATATGTATTTTATAAATTTAACCCGTGCAAATCTTCGTTTTAACATATATATATATACGTGTGTGTGTGTGTGTGTGTGTGTGTGTGTAAAATAGATTGAATACATTTATTTGAAATGTTAATTAAAAAATAGAAAAAAATTATAAATTATAATTATTTTACAAAACAATAATACCTAGAATGTTTAAATAAAAATACTATACAAGAAGAGAAAAAGAGAATTACTTATCTTTATTCTATAGCTGAATAAATAGACAAACATACATATAGATCAGCAATGTGATGGAAAGTAAATGGACAAATAGTTATAAATATTTAGGCAGATAAATAATTACATAGATAGGTGGATGGATGAATGAAAAGACAAATGTTTAGATAGATAGATAGATAGATAGATAGATAGATAGATAGATAGATAGATAGATAGATAGATAGATAGATAGATAGATAGATAGATAGATAGATAGATAGATAGATAGATAGATAGATGGATGGATGGATAGATAGATAGATAGATAGATAGATAGATAGATAGATAGATAGATAGATAGATAGATAGATAGATAGATAGATAGATAGATAGATAGATAGATAGGTAAGTAGGTAGCTAAATAGGTAGGTAGGTAGGTAGATAGAGAGATAGATAGATAGATAGATAGATAGATAGATAGATAGATAGATAGATACATAGACAGACAGACAGACAGACAGACAGACAGATAGATAGATAGATAGATAGATAGATAGATAGATAGATAGATAGATAGATAGATAGATAGATAGATAGATAGATAGATAGATAGATAGATAGATAGATAGATAGATAGATAGATAGATAGATGTACATAATGAAGTAATATTTATATATGTTTCATGTCTGAAATTTAAAAATTGAAAAGAATTTTTAAAATTAAAAGTTTTCAACAGTTTTCATAAATAAAATTATATATATATATATAGGTATGTGGATAGATAAATGTGTATGGTATAATTAATGTATAAGTTTATTTTAAAAGTAATTTAAAGCAAAATACTTCTCTTATTAAAATTTGTAAAGGTATTTTATAATTAGGTGGGTGGACATGGCATTATCTCAAAAAATGTAATTAAATTTCTTATAAACAGATTGATTAATTAAGGAGAAAATTATATGATGTAATTGCATCTCGTAACCCCTTTCAAAGACAAACTTTTGTGATTGGACAAATGAGTCATAGAGCAAACTGAAATTTAAGAGTTATCTATCACCAATAGATCAATTTTTGGAAATGACCACTGGTGGATCTAATTTTGCTAATAGGCCAACTCCAGAGACTACAAATAGGATTTGCAAATCATTGTAATTATTATTATTGCTGAATTATAATTGCAAAATTTTTATTGCTGAAGTGTTGCTGATTAATCTTTCATTATCAATTCATTATATTTATTGTGACTGGTATTGAAATATCATGCAAAAGTAGATAAATTTTCATCTGCTTTATTCTGGCCATAAGGTAAAGGGCAGGCCAAAAGTCCATAGTGAAGTATGAAATGAAACTGTTGTCTAATGTAGAAACATCTTACGGAGTGTAGTTTCCATTATATGCCTAAATTTTGAGTGGCCACCACTTTGGAAAGAAACTAACCATTAATCAACAAGTAAACTACTGGCTGATGTTGCCTGATTAAAACCTACATTGCCATAGCTATGGATGAATAAATGGAAGTCCAGTAAAAGTTTACCAAAATATGAAGTCCAAGCTTGAACCCTTAATGATGAAAGAAAATGAGTATGAACTTTAAAATATATTCTTATAATACTAACATTAAATATGTATCTCCATTATTCTAAAAGTATTTTATAAATTATCATTATTATTGATTTTATAAATCTGTTTATAAATCAGTATAACAAGAGATTGTTCTATTATTATATTTTACCACACCACAATTCAGTCAGTATTAATCATAAAAGAAGAGTAAATGTTTATGTAAAGTAATTAGTGTTTTTTCCTCAATACTGAACCATGCTTATAAAAACTTTGTATTTTAAAACCAGTCATTTCCACTACTGTAAATATAAAATATTTTCAAAATAATGATATAATTGTAGTTTAATGAACCCTGAATAGGATACAAAACAGGCTGCATAGACTGAATAAATAAAATATTGTATTTTTTATTATCATTTAATAGTTTATAGTTTTAAACAAATTAACCTCGAGGTTTGAGTAAGGATAATTGGGTGTATTGATGTAAGTGAACTGCTGCAACTTTATTTTGGGCTAATTTATTTATATATGGGATTCATTTGTATGGATTTTACTTATTCAAAAATATCTGTGATACCACTGCGATTCTCAGCCACTTGCATTCTTTATTTTACTTAGAGCAGTAATATGTGGTAGACAGTCATTCATACCGTATATCCTCTGTTTTGATTTTATAAATATTTTGGATGATACTATTTGTGACTGTCAATTCTTCTTATGCTTACTACTTTTCTGTAATATGTAATAGATGCAAATTCTTATTGTATAGCATATTCATAGCTCACATGTATTTGTATATTCATAAATAATGTAACACAGATGTTGTATTCCTCATGCCTTTTTACATTTGTTTATAGAGCACTTAGTTACTTATCTGCATTACAACCTGGAGGTATTTATGTTATTCCACGTCTTTAAATAGCTTATGAAATGATTTATCATACTTAATAAATTTAGCTTAATCTCAAACTGCAGCTTTATTAAATATTAAAACAATAATAATTAGCAGTAGTGATCGTTAGACTATGCGGCAAGTTTATGTCTGTTCAGAAACAATTTAAAATGTTCTATACCATATATATATATATCTGTGGATAAAATCAATTATAGAATCATAAATTGATACTCTTCTTAACTTAGGTTAAAAATTGACAGAGCAGTGAAACAAACATATAAGTTAAATCCTATGTGGGTGAAAAATAACAAACTACTGTTCACAGGGATTGTGGTCAGTTATGCACTTGTGTGCGTTGTAAATATATATATATATATTGCAGTATCTCATTATCTTCAGCATTTGTCATTATTTTGCAATCAATAAATTAAATGGATGATGGTAGAGGTGCTTGGTCATGTAACATCGGAATGTGGAAATCCTATGCAAATTATCCTTAGATGATTTAATTGTGAGATGTAAATTTTGACAGTTACAATAGATAGATAGATAGATAGATAGATAGATAGATAGATAGATAGATAGATAGATAGATAGATAGATAGATAGATAGATAGATAGATAGATAGATAGATAGATAGATAGATAGATAGATAGATAGATAGATAGATAGATAGATAGATAGATAGATAGACAGACAGACAGACAGACAGACAGACAGACAGACAGACAGACAGACAGACAGACAGACAGACAGACAGATAGATAGATAGATAGATAGATAGATAGATAGATAGATAGATAGATAGATAGATAGATAGATAGATAGATAGATAAGAAATGGGCAGCTACACAGGGACAATAAAAGATTGGTAAATAAAAAAACTATTAGAAACGGAATTTAAAAACATATATGATTGTTAAATAAACGATATTTCAGGCAACTTACGGTCAAGTCGAAAAAACTATAAAGGCCAAGAATTCCGAAAAACATTAACATTTTGTGAGTAAATTTATTTTTAAAAATTTCAGCTAAACATAAAAGATAAATGGAATTAATTCTAAATTAAAATCTCTGTTTATATATTACACTTAAATAATTTGAATTTTGACATGTAAACTGTCTTACCATTTTAATAACATGATTTGTTTTTTTCCGACTGAGCGTGGTTAAATTTAAAGCATTATTCTTAAAAATTACAACTTTTTGTTTATTCAGTTCTATTTAATTTACACAAACATTAAACAAATCCAATTATTGATGGTAGTGTCGTGGAATATTTTACAGATTACGATATAGAGCTCGTATATGGTCACATTAAATTTTATATACTCCATTTAAAGAATAAAATTTAAAATAATAATTTACAAACATTTTATTAATAATTCGAGTGACTAATATATATAGATAGATTAATAAATGCAATCATACTATTTCAGAACACCCGCTTATAAAAATATGATAATAACTGTAACCAAAATCTGTTTTACAAGGGTACAACATTCTGAACCGATGTCTTTCACATCTTCTATTATAAATAAATACATTAAAGATTATTACTAATCATTTACTAAATTTAAGATTATACTAACATTTAGTCAAAATAATAGTCATAGATCAAATGGCCCTATCTCTTAAGCTTGTAAGTTATAAACAATGAGGATTGCCAATTCCTCAATAAGCTTTGTGATAAATGCTTGGCCAGAGCCAGCACTTAAAATATCTGTCAGGAACCCCCCCCCAAACCCCTGAGCATTGTTTCGTGCTTTGGCACTCCTCAGTGAGGTGCCAGGATAGGTTCAGACACTCAATAAATAACTTTTAGATAAGTGCTTGGCTTGGCTTTGGGTTGATATTTTTAGATCTAGTGTCTGAACCTACCCTGGCACCTCTCTGAGGAGTGCCAAATCACGAAACCATGGTTTGGGATTTGGGCAGGGAGGTTCCTGATAGAGATTTTTTTATACTAACATTTTTTTCAAAAGTAAAAAATAATATACTGCATATGGTTTGTTTTTTTATTAAATATATAACCCATGATATCTACAATTGAAGTTCATTTCTTTATTTTTCCAGATATTGTCTTTTTTAATGACATGTAAAATGAGTAAGATCTGAGCCAACTGAAAATTGCAAGTTCAACATGAACACATCTTGGATGCCATTTGGTTACTTTTTCAAATTATGTATTCACATATTTCAAGAATCTATACTTTTAAGTATATCTAAAAATAATTGTAAATAGATATACATATATAGGTATGAGTGTGGGTAGTCTCTGTTACATAAAATGTAAAAAATATATAACAGGCAATGATCACTAAATATTAGTATAACTCATTTAATGTTTAACTCCTCCCATTTTTATCTGAAAGCCACTAGTGACAATTTTGGTCATATTTGCTATTTTTGCATTGAAACATAATATTGTCTTTCTATAATCATATCTACATCGTTTGGCCATTATACAAATGTTTAAGGCACATGTAGAAAAAAGTTAAAGCCTTTCTCTTTCTAATTACATACTGCCTGTATGAAATAATTAGAACATTACAATATTTAATATGTGATTGTGCTAAAATTATTTTTAAATTAAACTTGTTTATTTGGTTGATAGAAAACCAAAGTTTCAGAAGATGAGATGTGGAAGTCTTTATAAAAATTTTGCATAAAATGGATAAAAAAAGATACTTTTATATAATTTCTAATATCTTTTTTATCATTTTCTAAAACAATATCAATATTATTACAGTTTTCCAAACATCTGGGGTATTTTTATTTCTGAGATATTTGATACATAGTTTTTTCTATTTCTTTATAGGTTTCTCTTAAATATAAATAATATTTCCAACATTTTTGAGTTTTTCTCTTTTCATAAAGCTAATTGCACATTTTACTCCTTCATGGCTATTCAGAAGATATAGTAATTATTGGGAATATTCATGGTATCAATTTTTTTATTTGTCATCTCACTGATATTATTGTTGCTCAACCAACATTCTATCCAATGCCAACATGTTGTTTAACACTTTTGACACTTTTATTCTCTTCTTATAGCTTTACTTGCCAATTCACAATAATATTTTATTACATTGTTATTAACTCTTTTTCTTATGTTTTTACAGAACTATAGATTTTTAATTCTTCTTAATGGATTATTTTTGATAATTTTCATATTCCCTTCTTTTTTCCATAACTTATGTCTCAGTAGAATTTTTATTGTTAACTTTCTGGTTTTTGTACCAGCTATCTTTCTTGCAATTCATAATGGAACATAAGTTAGTTTTTCATTGAGTTTAGTCAAGTCTGAACTATCTTCAATGTCTATATTAATATTGTAGAACTACTTGTAAGATGTAATTTACATTCACTGGATTGTTTATGAAGTTAGGAATGCCTACTATTAATACTCTAGTTCTTAATCATTTTTTCTTCTAGTTTTATTATGAATAATATTATAAATATAACTTTTGATCAGAACAAGTAACATTTGAAAATTGTTATGGAAGACTTTAATGATAGAATTGGGAAATAATTGAAAGATGAAAGTGCTGTAGGTAAATTTGGTTGTAGTGATAAAAATGAAAGAGAACATAGACTTGTGGAATTTCCACTACAAAAAAAGACAATATTAGGATTTTTTGAGCAAAGTCTTTAATCAAAATAGACATGGAAATATCCAAATGAAGGTATAGCACAATTGAATTGTATTTTGACTAACAAAAAAATACATAATTCAAGATTGTAATGTTCTTAAAAAATTCAACACAACAAATGATATCAATTAACGAGATGTAAGATAAATATTGATGCAAAACTAGATAAGGACTTTATAAAGCTAAGAATGGTTGTCTTATCTTTAACCTAAGTTTTTACTGATAAGACCAATCTGAAGCATCTTGATTTGAGCGATGAAGTGATTACTCACTTGACATTTAAATCCATTCTTTTTTTTTACAGATTAACTTATGTCAAATCTTGCAATTTACAACAAGTTAATATTAAGATCTTTTTTAATGGAAATCTAGAAACTAATGTAATGTTTTCATTATTTATCAAGTGCACAGGTAGTATGTAATTAAAAAGAGAAACGATTTAACCTTTTTTCACATGCACCTTAGACATTTATATAATAGCCAAAGGATTTACTTACTTTGTAAAATGAAATAACGGATTTAAATGTGAAGAGAGTAATAATATTTTCATGCTCTCAAATTAAGATGCTTCAGATTGGCATATATAAATAAGAATTACGTCTTATCTTTATAAAGTCCTTATTTTGTGTTGGGGTTTGAGAGTTCCTTCTATAATAAAAACTACATCATTTGGCTATTATGCAAATGTTTAAGAGGCATATAGAAAAAGATTAAAGTCTTTCTTTTTCTAATATTAAATATTGAGAGAAATTGTAGAAAATATTAATAAATGCATTACCATTGAATTTATAGATTATAAAAAATTATTTGATTCTAAAAATATCTATAATGATTAAGTGATTTGGAGCATCATGATATCATTAGATTCCAAAGAATATATTTTCCAACTGCTTCAGGAATTATACTGTATGATTTTATCAAAATTATTATTAATAAAAGTGTATGCTATGGCAATTCCATATTTCTAAAACGTTTGAAGCAGATTTACAAGATGTATTTTATGGTTTAAAATTGGAAGAAAAAAGTGAAAATGGAGATTAAAACTTCTGAAAACGTTTCAAGAGTCACCAAATGAAATTCAAAAATGTAGGACTAAAATCAAATACTAAAAGCTAATAAAGTTATATTTAATGATTTTTCTCAGAAGAAAATAAAGATTAATAATCATGAAATAAAATATATTAACAGCTGCAAATATTTTAAATCGGATTATTAATGGAGATGAAAACATAATAAATGAAATTAATCAAAGAATTAAATTTCTATAATGATTTAGGTAAACATAATTTAGTATTAAGTGAAAATATGCTTGTGTTTGAAAGAGTTTTATCTAATGGTGGGGTGTTAATCTAGTATATTACATAAGGTTAAAGATGGGAAAAGTTTATATATATATATATGTGTGTAATATAAAAATAAAAGTCCGTTAATTAAAACAAAATCGTAATTACAATAAAAATAATAATGATAATGGTAACAAACTATTATAAACAATCCTTAAATTCACAGAAGTACTTTCGGTTAATTTCTCAAACCTGCCTCAACTGCCATTAAAATTCAAAAAGAAAACAAAGCGGAAGCAAACGTCATCAATTCAAGTTCCAGGAATCTCCTATTTTAATATTAGCAGATTGCCTATTTATTAAATGCATTTTATTCCTATTTATAAAAATTGCCACCTTAATTTTTCTTTTATTATGGTTTCTCTCTTCATGAAGAATTTTCACATTTTTAAAATCAAATTTAAATTTATATTTACATGTTTTTTCATGATTAAAGAAAACTGAAGGAGAAATTAAATCGCCATTATTTTTACTTTTGACACGTTTATATAACAATTCATGCTCCTCCAATCTCTTCTCAATACTGCACCTAGATTCACCTATATATGATAGCATACAATCACAAAAAAGTTGATATATGACATTACTTTTCTGCTTGACAGGTATGACATCCTTAGAATTATTGACTAATTTATTAATATTGTTTGGAACGTAGAATGAAACATTACACACATTCTTATATATATATTCCTAAAAAATTTCACTTGTGGATTTGAAATAAATGGAATAGATATCCATTGTTTACGATTAATCTTCATTTCCTTTAAATTATTATACTTTTTTTTAAATTGACATAAAGTATTGCTTATTTGTTCCCTTTTATAACCAACATCAAGCAATTCCTTGGCAAATATCTCAATATTTTTCAGTTTATCACTTTGGTAGAACTGTAAACTTTTTCAGGTTTTCCCGAATTGTTGTAGCATAAAGTTGAATAGCTGTTTAAATTTAATACCGAGATATATGGACAAATTGAAATTAGTAATTTTAAATAATATTATTAAAAAGTGTAAAAAGAAACTTTATGATATTCGAAAATATTTGAAAGCAATTGAACATTTAATAATTTTAAATGATTGGTGTACTTGGAACGAATATAAAATTGTTTGTGAAAATGGATTTAAATTAATTGAAATTAAATTATATAATAAATTTGAGGAAAAAAAAGATTTTTTTTATTTAATAAACGGTATCCACAAGCTTATGATAAGTTAAACTTTGTTAATTTATCAAATAATAAGATACATTTGATACAGAAATACATTTTATGTCACGGAGCTAAATACATCGATGGAAATTGGAATGAATATAATTTGGAACTAATTGCAGCTGTTCAAAATTCATTTGATATGATTTCTGGAAATGATCATTTTGCTGAAGATATCATTAAGAAAATTAATTGTAATAAATTTAATACAATGCTTTATGATAAATCATGGGAATTGGCTATTTTGGAACTTAAACGGAGATTGAAGAATGATAATATTATTTGTTTGAAAGAGGACAAGAATTTGCATATGTGTTTGATGACGAAATGTCAATATATTGATAAAGTTAAAGTGCAAATGAAGAAACTTGGTTTCTTTTTGATTGAAGAATATAATATGGATGGTCAAAGAGTGAAATTTATTAACAATATTTTAAAAAGTGCTAAAAATAAAGTTTTAAGTAATAATGCATACTATATGATATATCCTTCTTGTGCTGTATGTCCTCATATTTTTGCAAACATGAAATTACATAAAGAAGGTAATCCTTTGCAAGTTATGATAGATTTTGGTGGTTCATTCATATATCAGACTTCTAAATATCTTGGTAAACTTTTACAAAATTTTTTAGGATTTGGAGAAAATACTATTGCTTCATCATTTGACTTTGTAAATAGTATTAAAAAGTTGGTGATTGATGAGAATGATGTTATTGCTTCACTAGATGTAACAGAAATATATTGATCTATTGAAAGAATGAATTCCATAAAAATAATTGAACATACATTAAGAAGTAAAAGTATTTGTAAATATATGATAAAGTTTATTGTTGATTCTTTAACATTTTTAATGATAACATTGTGGCATCTTTTGAAGGTCAATATTATAAAATGTCTAAAGATTGGACCATGGGCCTACCTGTAGTTGCAAAAGTTTGCAATTTGTTTTATCTACATGTGAGAGTAGTATTTTAAATATGCGTACTTATGGAGATATTAAAATTTACAAAAAATATGTAGATGATGTTTTTGTTTGTGGAAATAATAATAGTATAAATTTGCTTGTAGAGGAATTAAATAAGTTGAATGGCTTGAAATGGATTATTGAAAAGAAGCAGGACAAAAATATTTAGATTTAATTATTACAAGAGATAACAGTATATTAAATTATAAATTAATAATTAAGCCACTGCAAAAAAGAGTATATATAAATTGTAAATCAAAAGTACCAATGATGCATAAGATGGCAAATTTTAGATCTTTTTTGTTTCAGAATGAAAAATTATGGCGTTACGAAAGTGATAAACTGAAAAATATTGAGATATTTGCCAAGGAATTGCTTGATGTTTGTTATAAAATGGAACAAATAAACAATACTTTATGTCAATTTTTAAAAAAAGGATAATAATTTAAAGGAAATGAAGATTAATAGTAAACAATGGATATCTATTCCATTTATTTCAAATCCACAAGTGAAATTTTTTAGGAATATATATAAGAATGTGTGTAATGTTTCATTCTACGTTCCAAACAATATTAATAAATTAGTCAATAATTCTAAGGATGTCATACCTGTCAAGCAGAAAAGTAATGTCATATATCAAATTTTTTTGTGATTGTATGCTATCATATATAGGTGAATCTAGGTGCAGTATTGAGAAGAGATTGAGGGAGTATGAATTGTTATATAAATGTGCAAAAAGTAAAAATAATGGCAATTTAATTTCTCCTTCAGTTTTCTTTGATCATGAAAAAACATTAAATTTGATTTTAAAAATGTGAAAATTCTTCATGAAGAGAGAAACCATAATAAAAGAAAAATTAAGAAAGCAATATTTATAAATAGGAATAAAACGCATTTAATAAATAGGCAATCTTCTAACATTAAAATATAAGATTCCTGGCACTTGAATTGATGACGTTTAATTTCGCTTTGTTTTCTTTTTGAATTTTAGTGGCAGTTGAGGCAGGTTCAAGAAATTAACCAAGAGGACTTCTGTGAATTTAAGTATTGTTTATAATAGTTTATTACTATTATTATTATTATTTTTATTGTAATTATATATATATATATATTGTAACGGGCACATACGTACGTTACATTATTTTTTATTAGTAAACATAAAAAAAAAAAAAAGTTCGCCAATAAGAATTTCTTTTTTAAGAATTAAAAACTGAAAATTAAAAAATCATTTTAAACTCGCATATATATAAAATCGCACAAATAAATAATTATTAAAATAAAACTTTATTAAAAAAAGAGTAGTTTAAAACTAAATTTTAAAAAGATTTGGAGATAAAATTATATCTTTAAATTTATCTTTAAATATATCTTTGGATTTGGAAAACAGGTTAATTAATGTTATGGAAATGATTATTTTAATTAGTCCAAGTGAACAAGCCCTTGGGCACTTAAATGTATAAACAATGGTCAGATAGGAAAACAATAGAAACTTTTAGCAAATAGAAAGAAATCCCTATGAAATCGGACCTCAGCGAAAAAACCACCATCATCGATTATGTAATGTTGAGTCAATCCTTAAGATTAATATAAAAGGAAAAGTTGGAAATTATTATAATTATTTATGATGGGACTATATGTGTTAGTGTGGAGTTGAAGGAGAAGGGATTGAAAAGACGCATTCTTCAATCCCTTCAGTTATGTTAAAAAAAAAAAAAAGAGGAATGACATTGGTTTTTTTTTCTACATTAAGGACCAACTAAACTAAAAGACCTCTGGATAAATAAATAAAAAAACAATGGCTAACTCAACCAATCTTTTTAGGATGGCATGGGAATTCATGTTCAAATGGCAAGCAACAGATAAAGATGAACTGTATTAAACCATAAGAACTTTATAATTAAAGAACATTAAATTAAAAACTTTCCGTATTTAAAATAATTAAGAAATAGAATCCTATCTGACCAATGTTATTTATTAATTAGTTATAAATTTATTTAATGTATTTCTTTGGTAAAATCATTTCCATTTATTTATTTATTTGTTCTTTAAGTTTTATTATGATTTCTGTTCTTCATTAAACTAGTTATATAAATATTAAACTTAAGTCGGGCGTGAATGGCTATATAGATTTGTAAAGTTATATTAGGGGAGGATAATCTTAGGTTATTCATTTCGTAATTGAATTAGGTCAATGGATTGGATATATTGGTGTAATTAGTAGATGTAGTACGAGATTCACTATGGGCAGAATCACTATTATACGCCGCACACTTCCATTTTGCCTATGGAAGGGATTATAAGATGTAGAACGCTGTTCTTTTCGATGGAGTTTTTTTTATTGCTCTTCTTGTCTGATAGATGTAATATTCCTATCTGATGAGAAGCAGTTTTTTCTCTTAACCTAATTGTGCTGCCGTATTCATATTACATTGAACACATCGATATATAAGATGGATTGAAGTTTGGTTTGACTGCGAACCTTTGGCCTAAGCTTAAACAAGGATTGAATATTTTATTTTCAAATGCAAATCTATGTAGTCTATTGATACTCAACAAATAAAGAAGCATTAAATTTAAGTTGGGTATAGACGCTTGCATGAGTTCGTTACCGGTTGATTATGTTTTTGGTTTTCATATTCGATCAAAATATATATAGACATTCGGTAAATACTGATACCTTATGGTGAGTATCTAAAATGTATTTATTCGGATGTCATTTAAGTTATTGGTGTTAATGCAAGCATCTTATGGTGAATGCTATTGGGTTACTTATAAATTTCCCTTTGCAATTGATCATATCAATGATTTTGTATTTTGATTGTTTATGTTTATTTGAAATGTCTTTAACCGTGAAATCTATGTAACCGATCTATACTCAACAAGTTTTAAAACAAACTTTTTTAAATCCATTTGTGCGAACTAATAATAGTATAAAATTTGAAATGTAAATTAAAAATCTAAAATAAAAGTTAAAAAATAAAGTTAAATGTTAAAGTAAACATATTAAAATAAAAATGTTATATGTTATATATGTGTGTGCGTAAATAAATTTTTGTATGTTAATTACTGACAGTGGATTAATTTATTTATTTTTTAATATTGAAATATAATTAGATAAGTTATTATATTATTAAATCTCTGCTATTCCCTGAGCTAATGACATGGGCTAATGACCAGATATCAAAATATATAAAATAAAAAATATATATTTTTTTGACTTACGTATCTGCCTACTTTATAAATTTTTCTAGGTACAAATGCCTAGATGGTGCCCTGTAGTGCAGATTATGTTAAGCTTACTCCGGATCGTTATTTTAATTAGTCCAAGTGAACAAGCCCTTGGCATTTAAATGTATAAACAATGGTCAGATAGGAAAACAATAGAAACTTTTAGCAAATAGAAACAAATCCCTTTGGAATCGGACCTCTGCAAAAAGACCACCATCATCGATGATGTAATGTTGAGTCAATCCTTAAGATTAATATAAAAGGAAAAGTTGGAAATTATTATAATTATTTACGATGGGACTATATGTGTTAGTGTGGAGTTGAAGGAGAAGGGATTGAAAAGATGCACCCTTCAATCCCTTCAGTTATGTTAAAAAAAAAAGAGAAATGACATCATTTTTTTTTCTACATTAAGGACCAACTAAACTAAAAGACCTCCAGATAAATAAATAAAAAAACAATGGCTACCTCAACCAATCTTTTTAGGATGGCATGGGAATTCATGTTCAAATGGCAAGCAACAGATAAAGATGAATTGTTTTAAACTGTAAGAACTTTATAATTAATGAACATTAAATTAAAAACTTTCCGTATTTAAAACAATTAAGAAATAGAATCCTATTTGACCAACATTATTTATTAATTAGTTATAATTTTATTTAATGTATTTCTTTGGTAAAATCATTTCCATTTATTTATTTATTTGTTCTTTAAGTTTTATTATGATTTCTGTTCTTCATTAAACTAGTTATATAAATATTAAACTTAAGTCGGGCGTGAATGGCTATATAGATTTGTAAAGTTATATTAGGGGAGGGTAATCTTAGGTTATTCGTTCCGTAGTTGAATTAGGTCAATGGATTGGATATATTGGTGTAATTAATAGATGTAGTACGAGATTCGCTATGGGCAGAATCGCTATTATACGCCACGCACTTCCATTTTGCCTATGGAAGGGATTATAAGATATAGAACGCTGTTCCTTTTGATGGAGTTTTTTTTTATTGCTCTTCTTGTCTGATAGATGTAATATTCCTATCTGACAAGAAGCAGTTTCTTATCTTAACCTAATTATGATGCCATATTCGTATTACATTGAACACATCGATATATCAGATGGATTGAAGTTTGGTTTGGCTACGAACTTTTGGCCTAAGGTTAAACAAGGATTGAATATGTTCTTTTCAAATGCAAATCTATGTAGTCTATTCATACTCGACACTAAATAAAGATGCATTAAATTTAAGTTGGGTATAGATGCTTGCATGAGTTCGTTACTGGTTGATTATGTTTTTGGTTTTCATATTCGATCAAAATATATATAGACATTCGGTAAATACTGATACCTTACAGTGAGTATCTAAAATGTATTTATTCGGATGTCTTTTAAGTTATTGGTGTTAATGCAAGCAACTTATGGTGAATGCTATTGGGTTACTTATAAATTTCCCTCTGCAATTGACAGTATCAATGATTTTGTATTTTGATCGTTTATGTTTATTTTGAAATGTTTTTGACCGAGGAATCTATGTAACCGATCTATACTCAACATTTTTAAACAAATCTGTGTGAACTAATAATAGTATAAAATTTAAAATGTAAATTAAAAATCTAAAATAAAAGTAAAAATAATGTTAAATGTTAAAGTAAACATATTAAAATAATAATGTTAAATCTTGTATATATGTTTGCGTAAATAAATTTTTGTATGTTAATTACTGGCAGTGGCTTATTTTATTTATTTTTTAATATTGAAATATAATTAGATAAGATATTATATTATTAAATCTCTGCTACTTCCTGAGCTAGTGACTTGGGCTAACGACCGGAATCAAAATTTAAAAAAATATATATATATTTTTTTTTACTTACGTACCTGCCTACTTTATAAATTTTTCTAGGTTCAAATGTTTAGATGGCGCCCTGTAGTGCAGATCATGGTAAGCAAATATTTTCCGGATCTTTATAATATATATATATATATTGTAGCCTTTTGGTTTATTCCATCTATAAACCAAATGTAATAAAACGAAGTAATTGTGAAAAAAAAAATTTTTTTATATAAGAAAAGTTAAAAGTTTTATTTGAGAAATCAATGGTTATATAGCTCAAAAGCAACATATATAGAGACAGTTTGTGTTTGTATGGAATATCTATTATTAAAGAGTTGATGAGAATTAAGATTGAATTGATTGTCAGTAGCTTTAGTTAACAGTTTCTTTCTAGAGAATAAGTTTAGAGTTATAGGAGATTATAGTGAATATTTATGTTTATGATTATCAGAAATTATAATTGATTTTATGCTTGTAATTATAAGAAATTATGATGGATATTTTATGTTTATATAATCTGAATAATCAGTTTTCTATAACATGTTCTGCACAGGTATGTGTGTGATACAGATTTTAAGGGTTTGATTTTTTTTCCTTTATAGAAACTGACATAATTTTTTATATTATTAAAAATGTAAATCTAAATAAAAAATTATTTAGATCAAGTGAATGTAACCTTTGTTTAACCAAAAAGTGTCAGTAAGCTTATTTCTTTGGTTAGATCTTCTTTGACTAATTTTTCATAAATTGATCACTGATGTGCTATTCAGAGAAATGTGCTTTAAAATGGGAAAAAGAAAGTTGTCAAGATTAACACTTAAGAAAGAGTCTATTGTTCATTCTGAGTGAAGATTTTTTAAATTAGACTTGAAGAGGAACCACTGTGGGGAGAGGGGGTTTAACATGTGTTTTCTTTTCTCTTTTTTACTCTATAAAAAGGCAGAGAATAGTGAATAGGGAGAACTTTTGCTAATTGAGAACAATGGGCTAACTACTAAAAATTAATATCTCTGAAGATGTTTTCCAAGTTTTTTTTTAAATTTTCTTTCTCAGAATTTAATAATGTATTTAAGTTTTATAGTATACCAAAATATAAATTTCTAATTCATCTATAAGTGGTGCATATTTCTTTTCCTCACAACAATTATGAAGAAATCAACTTTTGATAAGATATTTTATGCTGAATATCAGAACTTATCCATTCTGCTTATTATAAATTTATTGAAGGAGAGAACTGTCAAATTTTTGTATGCAATTAAATGACTGATTTATACTATAAAAATTATTTGGCTGATTAAAATTTGTTTGAAGAACTGCAGCAAACTTCTGAAAAATGTTTGAAAGGTTAATTCATGTTTAGTAATCAGAAACTGCTTGTTGTCCATAATTTGAACCTTTAAATAGAAAGGAAGAAGAAAGGGAGGCAAATGAATTCAAATCCAGGAAGAAACTCATCAAAAAATGGAAGGTAATTAACAGAACTCTTTTAAATTTATTAATTTACCCTGTAGCTACAAACTTGATTTAAAATAACTATCTATGTTTTTTTTCTATCTTGATTCAAATGACTGTCTGTGCATTTTTATACACATTTAATTAAAAATAACTGTCTGATGTGAAATTATATAGTGATATCATATAAAATGAACTGAATATATTAATTGATTGATGGACAGTTGAAGGAAAAGACATTAGAAAGGGACTATCATAATGTTGATATTTATTCTTTATTTTATTTCGTTTATATAATATGTCATTTAAAATATATATTTCATTTTGTTTATATAATCTGTCACACTCTAATCACTAGATTATCTTCATTTAATATTTTTGTTTATGTGTAAAATGTTTGATGGAAAGAGAAAAAAATGATTTTGATACTATTTAAGTATAGATGCTCATGTAAATTTAAATTTAAAAGTAAAGAAAGAAATGATATAAATATTTTTTTTTATTCTTGACAAAATTTAATTTGTACTTAATAGTAAATATGAAGAATGAGGGGATGGTCATAAAATCCATTATTATGCTATAAGTGTTTATCTGTTATTGATATAAATGTTAAGTATGTTGTTGGCTTGACTGTTTAAAATTGAAATAATTCATATGGTATCGGGTTAGCCTTTGTCATTTATCTAGGCTGGAATCAATGTATGTGTGGGCATATATAAAGCTTTAAATGCTTGTCATTACTGATGTAAAGTTATCCTACCATCCAATAGATGGGGAATAGCTGTCTCATGATTTATTTACCATAGCAGTCGGAGATGACTGAGTTTCACTCCATTTATTTCATTAATATAGGGAATTATTAATAAAGTTACTGTTTAATTGTAGAAAATGTTTTGCATGCCAATATAGAGAAGAAGTGTTTAGGCAGGAGCTCTTTACACAATTCTGGATCTTAAGAAAAAAATCTCTCTCTGGCTCAAGCAAATAGTTCAAGTTGAAGTTGATGTTGTTGTTTTTTTTTTAATTTCCCTTACCAAGATGCTGCTGTGTGCATTTTATAAATACTGCATGGTGATATAGGATATGAGGAGTGTTTTTCTTAGATGGGACAGAATAAAGTTGCCCTGACAGGATAAGGATTTAGTCATATGTATATGTATGATGAGGAATGACAAAGATTTTAATTACTAAACTAACCGGTCTGTGTTGATTTGTTTTGTGAATGATGGTAAATTGAGGTCATCAAGCTGGATCGAGATACTGACCTATCAAAATATATACAGTCAAAATGTAAAGATCTGACAGGCATGAACATAAAAGTGTGGGTTTTGAATTTAAACCCATTTGCAAAATTAGTAGGGTATTTTTATGGCATATCATCTTTCTTCATTAGAAATATGAAAATTATTGCTTGATAAAATGATTTAGAAATTTATGATTATTTAACATTGCTAGTTAGAATAATTGAAATGAATATCTTATTTTGGAATAGTTTAATGGACAATGTTTACAATAAAAAGGGGGAAGTAGAAATTTATAGGTTTTCTTCTCTTTCAAGATATAAGTTTTCTTAAAGTTAAAAATATACGGAATTCTGATTCCATGTGAGCCTTTGTATTTATTATTATTATTAATTATTTATTCAATAAATGAATGGGTCAAAACAATGAGTGAGTCATCCAGAAAATTAGTTAATTTAAACATGTATTCGAACCATAGTCGTTGGTAAATCTGAATCAGATATTTAAGTGCAACAATTTTATATCTGGGTATGTTTTTATTTAATTTTATCATTATTGTTAACGTAATAAAATTAATTAGTGTTATAAAATCTACATTGTGTCTTGTGTTTTGATGTTTCAAATATCTCCAGAATCTATATATCCAGCACCTATATTTGAAGTAATATTAGTTCATATTTAAATTTAATTATTTATTTTTAAAATGATAATTTATTTCCAAGATCGATTTGCAGTAATAATTATTATCTTGTTTCCATATTTGATTCACATAATTAATTTTATATTGATAATTTGTTTCCATGATTGATTTACAGTATTGATTTTATCTTGAATATTCCAATATTTGATTAATATAGTTCATTTTATATAAGTCAATTTTATAAACTTCATTTTCACATAATTTATTTTCATGATTAATTTGCATAATCTGATTTTATGATTATTTCCTTACTTTACTTTCATAAGTAAATTTTGTTTGATTTATCTGATTGGTGTCCATGGTTTACTTCCATAGATTACTTTAGCAAAATATGATAGGTTTAAAGTTATTGATTAAAATTTGGTCAATAAAATAGAATAAAATGACAGGGAATAATTGAGTTAAGTTTAATAAATTTAACCTTTTGATTCATTGTAATGTTGTGAATATTGGGAGCAGACATAAAATCCCTTTTCTGCTCTCCGTGTTTAGAGTGATTACCAATAGTAAATTCGTATCAAATTTTAACTTAGCATAATAGGAATCATATCCATTACAATGTAATCGCTTATAAGGGCACCTCTTGACAGATCTAGACCTTGAGAAAGAACAGTTCAATTATTAATCTAAGAGCTAGTTTGGAAGTCAAGTAGCATATTATAATAACATTATTATACTATTATAAAATAGGGATCATGGATTGATAGTTGATCAAAAGATATATATGTGTTAGAAAAATAAGATTATAGATTCTCAGATTAGAAACCATAACACAGACATTCCGTGTTACATAATTGTAGCTATTGAAGGTGATAGATGCTGAGAACGTAAAATAAAGTAATGAAATTAAATGGGGAGGATTTATTTGTGAAAATTTTATCTAATATTGAATTAAATGATAATTTTATATTATGAACATAGATTATGAGTTCTCTGCATTAATTACTGAGTTATTTCCAGTCAGATATAAATGAGAATTGTATATAGTATTTTCTGTAGTTACCACTCGAGATCGGATATTTAGAATAAAGTTGTGAAAAAAAGTTGTCTCATTATTATGAATTTTATAATAAATTTATCATGAAATATTTGCATGACTAATGCTAGGTTTGAAATTAAGACCACATAGATTGAATGGTTTTATTATTATTATTATTATTATTATTATTATTATTATTATTATTATTATTATTATTATTATTATTATTATTATTATTATTATTATTATTATTATTATTATTATTATTATTATTATTATTATTATTATTATTATTATTATTATTATTATTATTATTATTATTATTATTATTATTATTATTATTATTATTATTATTATTATTATTATTATTATTATTGTTGTTGTTGTTGTTGTTGTTGTTGTTGTTGTTGTTGTTGTTGTTGTTGTTGTTATTATTATTATTATTATTATTTTGAGAGACAATTTAATTACTTTCTCCAGTATCTTTTATAGTCCTAAATATGGCTAATGATGATGATCTCTGGTGGGCATTACAATTTATAGCTGCAATTTGGCACCCCGGTATATTTGATCTTAATGTTAGTATAAAATTCAATTGACTAGCTACTTGAAATAAATGAGAGTTTATTGAGGTTGAATAAGTGAAAGATTGCGCAGAGAAAGTTGAGGTGAATATATATATAATATATATATATATATATATATATATATATATATATATATATATATAATCACTTTTTAGTTATGGATCTGATATTTGGACACTCAATAGAAGAACAATACAAATACTTCAGATTGCTCAATGAAATAATGAAATATGCATGTTAGCATGCAAGAAGTAATTGAAAATGAAACACAAATATGAGAGAACACACAAGTATCACTGACATCATTACAAAATTTAAGAGGCTGAAATAAAAATAATCTGAAAATATTCATAGAACAAAATATGTAATTGATAGATAGTTATTCCCGTAAATTATAAAAATCATAGAAAAATATGTTACATTTGAGAATGATTTGGTTAGTCTGGTATGAAAAGAAAGGCCAAGGGTTGGAATAAACTGGATTAAATTTAAAGAGACTTTAATTCTGAATTGTACCAATAAAGATTGAAAGTGATGATATTTAATTGGCATTTATTCACAGCAGTTATCACTCAATAATAACAAAAATAATTAAGAATCGTTTTAGTAGATTAAAAAAATATTTTTTTTTTATTTTTAGACATAAACTTTAGTATTAAATTGTTTATAATGATGATTGGTATCTTACATATATATTTCTAAAATGGTTTATAGAATACAATTCATCTAATATTTGATTATAAGAATATTGTCTATACTAAAATTAAAGCACTTAGAAGGAATTTGAACTCAGACTTTCAAGCTCCCTAAATCTATGCATTTCTTTTTACACACCTTATACACATTACCGCATACATTTGGAAAAGATAAATGATCTCCAATATGCATATTTCATGCAGAACCAGCACTCATCAGGTGCACCAGATCACCATATTCTCTACATATATACAATCAGTGCTCAGTTTATATTAAGATAGAAAATCTTCAAATTTTAATGGACATGCTTCAATCTTCTGCACCCTCCAATTCTTTAGTCATCCATATTATTGAATGTTCCATCATCAAATTTTTAATGATATATATGGCTGAAGAGTTGGAGAATGGAGAAGATTGAAGTGTGTTAAGTTTGAAAACATGCTATCATACTATAAATTGAGCATTGATTGTATATATGTGTAGAAGATAATGACCTGGAACAACTTGTGAGTGCTAGTTCAGCACAAAATACTTATATTGGAGATCATTTATCTTTTTCACATGTATGTAATCATGTGTATCAATTGTATAAGATGGAGTACATAGCTTTAGGGAGCTTGAAAATCTTCTAATCACAATTCATCTAACTGTTCTTTTTAATTAAAACATTTTTAATAAATGCATAACAGTAATGCATGACATTGAAAACAAAGATTTGGTTTTTTGATGAAAATGTAAGGATTATCATATATATATATATATATATATATATTATAACATTTGCTGTCTTGCTAGGCCTCTATATGCATTATAAATGCGCGAGTTGATCAAGTTATGTAAGGAAAAATAAATGTTCATTTATTTTATTTTAATAAAAAGAAGAATTATTTCATTATTATTCTAAAAACATAACTATCTTTCCTGATCAGCTCGGCCTAGAATTATTACCGAGTACAATTGTGAGATGAATCTGTTTTTAATTTCTACATGAGGGCGCCAGAGTTGTTAGACCCCGGAGTCTGCGTCAAACATATTGTAACTCGTAAAGTAATAATTATATGATTGAGATTAAAATTCCCGTTAAGTAGAAGATATTCCCCTTTGACTTAATTAAAAAAAATAAATCTACTTAGCAAAGGGAATTTGTATACTAATTTGAATCTAAATAACCAAATATAAAACTTAAATATAATATTATTAATTTTATACATGTACAATGAAAGTTATGTTAATAATAATGATTTATTCTAGCTCGTCAAACATTTAATATTTATGATTAAGGAAAAATTATAATCTTGGAAAGTATTGTGCATATGAATTTAATAATTTGACTCAAATATTGAAATAATAACTAGTTTGTGTCTTATTTTTCCATGGTAACAGTTTCATTTATTTCTCAGTTTGCAAATCTTTAGATCAAAAAAAAAAATATGGGATAAACATTTAGTTATGGCCATTAACTTACCGGTAAGTTGATATTTAAGTAGGTCATTGATCCTCTGACATCCAATTCATTCAGTGGGTAGCTGCAGTAGTTTTTTTAGTTTTACTCCTTCCAAATCTCTGATCAAATTTAGGTAGAGTCAGACGATGATCTAGGTGACTTTTCTCAAGAAAAAGTGTCAGCAAATGATAAGGTTGTACTCACTCATGGAGAGCGGTTTCAGTTTGTATCTAAGTGGATACATTTTATTAATTTTTTTTATATAAAAAAATAAGAGGCACTTCAAATTGCTCAACACTCTCTGGAACAACAAGACAAAGACCCTTTTCAAACCTGGTGGCTCCTTTTATATCCCCAGATTCTTAGAAGTTCTGTGCATATTCCTTTTTATCTTTTGTTCTATTTTATAAACTTTTACATTATCTCTCAATTTTTTATTTCAAAGTCTCTTTTCTTGTTATGAATTTCTGCCATTATTAATTACTATCAGAAAGTCATTTCTGATAGAAATCTTTTACCTTTGGAATTTCCTTTCACTATTTAAAACAATTATTCGTTATGCACTTTCCAACATTGAATTTATTTTAGTTAAATTATATATATATATAAAAAAATTAAACTTTCACTGTACATTTTTCTTAAAACAACATTATATTAAAAAAAATTAAAGATCGGGTTCTCTCTTTTTATTTAAATGATATACAATATTAAATAGTAATTTGTACCATATATATATAAATAAACAGTACAATACCACCGGGGCAGGGGAATGAGAATAAAAATAGGGGCTTAAACTAATTTTATCCTTCATAAGTCTTATATGTCCATATTCATGTGTTTTTTTTTTTGTATTAGCATGCTGATATATCCGGTAGACTCATTCAACAAGTGACGTGCGAATTTAACATCTATTTTTGGGTGTAACATGGTGGGATGAGAAACATTTCCCCATTCATCTGTGTCCTTTCCACTTAAGTGTAATGGTAATGATAAGAAGCACATACGAGCATTGCTCATCATTTTGAGTCTTATAGGCTCATGGCAACTTGGTCCGCCCTCCCCATTATTAGGATCTCTGCTAGAAATAGACTGATGAGCATATAAAAATGGTCTTATGTTAACATACTGCATACAAAAACTCAGGGCTATGCTTTTCCCCTCTTCAGCAACCACCTACCTGATCAAATACTTGTGACTTATGTCTACATCAGCCGCGATCATGTTTTCTTTCCGTAAATCATGTAAATTTATATATACGTATTTTAATATTCTAGTTTCAAGTTTTCATTTTTTTTCTGTTTCTCCAGAGGCATATCCTAGATCTGCAGGGTGTCATCTGGCCCAATTTATCTCTCTATGTTATCTATCACTATAACTGTTTGATGGTGGAGGTGATAGGGATCGAACCCCCTCTCTGTGTTGCTTGCACCAGTCTCTCCATTTTATGTCAAGGTCTTCTCCCGTGTATTTAATTTCACTCCTACACTTTTTGTCTGGTGATGGAGGTCTTGCATGGATTCCCCTCCCTTTATTTTTATTTTTATGTTTCCTTTGATTTCCAGAACTATATGTAAACACCATAGTGTTCAGTTGTAATCGACCCTTCTGGTTCAGTATTTTGTCGAGGTATTTAGGACTCGTCTCTTCTCCAGCCTTGTCATTCTTGAAAGTGCTAAGTAATTCTGTCATTCTTTCTACTGTCTCACATCCAGTACTTATCAACAGATGCCCTATGGAATCGAGAAAATTTTCCACGTAATCTTGATACTCTGTTTTTTTTGTCAATTTGCACTCTGTCAGTGCTCGTAGTTGTGCTACTTGTTTCCAAAAAAATGGTATATAATGTCCTTCTGCTTTGCATTTCTCTTGCACCACTTTATTCTTAATTCTTTCCTGGTGGTCCTCATTTCAATAACATTTGATTAATATTTGACCATAATGCATAAAGTTATTCAGTTTCTTAAACAAGGATTCCCACCAAGCTTGCGACATCCCTTGTAAATGATTATCTGCCACCATTAGCTTAATGTCTTCTGACATGGGGTTTATCGTGAAGTACCCCTGCAGGCTATTTAAGTGTTCCATTGGTGATTCTCCATCTTGTCCATAGAAAATTTTTAATTTCAAAAAGGGGTTTACTGCACTCAGCATGTTTTCTCTATTTTCTATGAATTTTATCTCTTGGCTTTCTTGTTTACTAGATCTCAATTCTATCACTTCTGCTCTGCAACCCTTTAGTTATTTTCTCATCTACTACCTTTATTAACTCTTCCTTCACTTCTTTAATCTCTACCCTTATTTCTTCTTTCAATTCTCTGGCATTCTCTGACATTTCTTTTTTTATATCTTCTTTGAATTCCATCATGCATTCATATAATAGTTTTCTTATTAAGGGTTTCATGCCCTCTTTTAATTCTTTCTCGCCTTCGGCCATATTTTGTATATTTATATTACTTCTCAATTTCATATACGGTCATGTTGCTTATTTTTGCTATAGTAAACAAAATCTTAATTTCATCAATTGTTATAATATAAATTCAACATTTTATTTTGCTTAGCTAATAAATTCGTTCAGCGACACCTCTTTCTTTTGTCACCCTATAATCTCCCGTCCCTCTCTACCTTTATTGTCATTGATAACCTTTGATCGGTTTTATTTATTATTTAATTTATAAGCTATTATTTTATTTCAATATAGTCTTATTTAAAATCTTACCCTCTTATCCTACTATTTAAAAAAAAACTTTTGTAATTGTACGCAATAACTTTTTAGACTTGCACACTATTTGTGGTCATATTTATTTTCTGGCTACGGATATTAAATTCTCAATTTTATGCCGTTTTTAAATTTTCTCAGATCATGGTTTTTTTTTTGTAAGCCCAAGTTGGATCATCATTATAACATTTATCATCTTGCTAGGCCTCTATATGCATTATAAACGCATGAGTTGATCAAGCTATGTAAGAGAAAAATAAATGTTCATTTATTTTCTTTCAAAAAAAAAGAAGAACGTTTCATTATTATTCTAAAAACATAACTATCTTTCTTGATCAGCTCAGCCTAGAATTATTACCGAGTACAATTGTGAGCTGAATCAGTTTTTAATTTCGACATGAGGGCACCAGAGTCGTTAGACCCTCTGAGTCTGCGTCAAACATATTGTAACTTATAAAGTAATAATTATATGATCGGGATTAAAATTCCCATTAAGTAGAAGATATTCCCCTTTGACTTAATTTTTAAAAAAATCTACTTTGCAAAGGTAATTTGTATATTAATTTGGATCTAAATAACCAAATATAAAACTTAAATATAATATTATTAATTTTATACACTTACAATGAAAGTTATGTTAATAATAATGATTTATTCTAGCTCGTCAAACATTTAATATTTATGATTAAGGAAAAATTATAATATTGGAAAGTATTGTGCATATGAATTTAATAATTTGACTCAAATATTAAAGTAATAACTAGTTTGTGTCTTATTTTTCCATAGTAACAGTTTCATTCACTTCTCAGTTCGCAAATCTTTAGATCAAAAAAAAATTATGGGATAAACATTTCATTCAAATCTCTGTTCATAAAGCTTTATGTAAAAGTTATGGCCATTAACTTACTGGTAAGTTGATATTTAAGTAGGTCATTGATCCAGTGAAGTCCAATTCATTCAGTGAGTAGTCTGCAGTAGTTTTTTTTTTTAGTTTTACTCCTTCCAAATCTCCGATAAAATTTAGGTAGAGTCAGACAATGATCTAGGTGACTTTTCTCAAGAGAAAGTATCGGCAAATGATAGAGTTCTACTCACTCATGTAGAGTGTTTTCAGTTTGTTTCTAAGTGAACACATTTTATTAATTTTTTTTATATAAAAAATAGGAGGCACTTCAAATTGCTCAACACTCTCTGGAACAACAAGACAAAGACCCTTTTCAAACCTGTCAGCTCTTTTTTTATCCCCAGATTATTTTTAGAAGTTCTGTGCATATTCCTTTTTACCTTTTGTTCTATTTTATAAACTTCTACATTATCTCTCATTTTTTTATTTCAAAGTCTCTTTTCTCGTTATGAATTTCTGCCATTTTTAATTACTATAAGAAAGTCATTTCTGGTAACAATTTTTTACCTTTGGAATTTCCTTTCACTATTTGAAACAATTATTCGTTATGCATTTTCCAACATTGAATTTATTTTAGTTAAATTATATATATATAAAAAAAGAAAAATTAAACTTTCACTGTACACAAAAACAACATTATATTAAAAAAAATTAAAGATTGGGTTCTCTCTTTTTTATTTAAATGATATACAATATTAAATAGTAATTTGTACCATATATATAAATACACAGTACAATATATATATATGAACTTTATTAAATTTAAAGTATAAATACAATATTAAATTAAATATAATGTTATACATAAAGTGTTTATTAATAAGTAATTGTTGCCAATAAGTTTTGTTGAAAAATCTATATTTATAAAATAAATTTATAATTTAATACACTGTACAGGCTTACACACACCTGCACATATATAATGTAATATATATATATAAAGGATTCAATCTCAGATTTTCACATGACCCTCAACTCTCCATGCCATCTCATATTGCTGACCCTGATTACACACATGTTGATAAGATAAATAATCACAAATATACGTAGTTCATATTAAACAAAAAATCATCAGTTGGTCCAGATTACTATTTCCACATATATATACAATCAGTGCTCACCTTTATATTAAGATAGCCAATCTTCATACTTTAATGGACAGGCTTCAAACTACTCCAATCCACAACTCTTCAGCCATCCATTTCATTGAAATTCTGATGATGGAACATTGAAAGCCAACATATGAGTGATCAGGTAGGTCAGCAATATGAGATGGCATAGAGAATTGAGGGGCTTGTGAAAGTCTGAATTCGAATCCCTTATACATTAAAATAAATTTATGTAATATTTTTAAATTTAAATAATGGTATGCGGTATTTCAAAAAAACGTGGGGATACATAAACTGATTTAAACCTCGTTAGCTGAAATGCAATATAAGCAACATTAATTTTTTTTTTTTTTTGCAATTTCTATAATGATATATTTGAAGAGCATAAGTAATCATTATAATTGCCAGGTCTAAAAATGCATATTTAATTAGATGATTAAAATATTATGTTTGCTGTTACACAATTCTAATGGGTTTTTGAAAAAAAAAAAGAATTATCATTTCGCCAAAAAAAATTGAATGATTTTCGCTCACATATGGATATTTTCAAAGGTTTATATATATATATATCATTTAATGATGAATATAAATTACAAATTAATGATAGGGGTAAATTAAAAAAATAAATTATTTACTAAAAATACCATATTATGCAAAATAATTTATAAAGTATTAATACAGTCATATTGCATTAAATAATGAATCAATTGAAGATCCTATTAGACAGAAGTTCATCCATATAATTATAGCAAGATAGTATATTGTAATTTATATTAATTTTCTACCACTTAAGGAGAACGTATTTAACTGTAAAAATGTCTAAGAAAAGACAGCCCTAAAACTACAAAGTGTGCCTCTAAATTTTTAAAATGATAGTATTTTAATACTTAAACATTAATTCATTCCACATATATTAAAATTTACTGTTCTGGCTATATTTAAACCTGATATTTTTAATATATATATATATATGGTTTCGATTTTAATTATAATAACATAAAAATATTGGAAACTGGAAAAAATAATAATAATAAAAAAAAATAAAGAGGCGATGTTGATATGTAAATACAAAAAACATTTGGTTAATAGGCAAGCAGCAAACATTAAGGTCACAGAATTATGGGAAAGTTGACATCATAGAATTATGGGAAAGCTGACATTTTAAACATAATAGTTGACAAAGCTACAAATTAGTTGAAAGCGCTCCTAAGTGACGGTTATACATATATTTTTTTATAAGCTTTTAAATACTGTATTTTTAAATATTTATTTATAAATTTGCGTATATTATTTTGAAGAAATATAGACATCGATTTATAATATTATATATATATATTCTAACTTTGCCTTTGTGCATATCAATTCTGGGCAATATAATATAAAATTAAATGGGTTAGCTCAGTTAATGATTACATTTGGTTCGATGCAAATAATTAATAAATAAAATATCCTGCATTATATTAAAACATTCTACTAGAAAAATAATGAAAAGGTTCTGTTTATAAAATAAATAAATAAATATTTATCTTATCATGAGACTTGGAAGTGACATACAGATGACAAGAAAAATTACATTGAGCCAATATCCCACAGGGTACTACCTCAATGGCATAAGAACACTATCCCCCTATTACTATCTTAAATAAATAAACTTATAGTATTCTTACGACTTTAATAAATCCTATTCATTAAGATTAAACTAGTAATTAAATCTTGATCTTTATCTTCTATAATTTAGCTCAATAAAATCTCAGATTCATAAAAATTATTCTAAGTTAATTTAAAAATCATTGTAGTAAAACATGAGAAGGGATTTTTATGTCATACTCAACTATGTTTAAACTAATAATAACAAATAATAAATAATAAGAATATTCTTTATAGTATGAACTAATTCTGTATATCTCTTTCTTCACTATAATTTTATTTCTATAATAAAATAATATAATACTATACTATAATCTTTTATCTTCAGATAATAATGTAAGAAAAATATGTGGTAGCACTTTATAATCTGACAAATAAAGGTGTGTGGCAACAGATAGTATATAATTCAATGTACTCTTTAATAATCAATTTATGACCATAAGATAATGTAAAATATGATTACTTAATTAAATGAATACTAAGAAAATATTCGAATTCTTAACATAATTCTTTATTTATCTTTGTGTAATAATTATATGTTTAATTTAGTGACTCTGTGTTAAAGATGCATGTTGATGATGGGAAAAAAATAATCAGACACACAAATTTTTTGAGTAAACAAATTTAACAAAGTTTTATTATTAACAATAAAATAAAAATAACAATTTATTTACAGTATTTACTTTGGATATCCTCACTTCGTTCGACATTTTATTACTTAGTTATTAAACAATCTAGAATTTATTTAAGTCTTCATTTGACTTAAAATAATAACAATAATAAAATAATACCATTTTATTTATCTTTTAAAATCAATACTATGATAAAATTACATTTTATTACCTATTTTTAAAATATATCATCTTTAATTATTATTTAAGCTATGCTTTTTTTAGAACATCCATAGAAACATACTACGGAAAAACAAAATGAGAATACTAATCACGAGTATGGATCTTTTAAAAATAAACAATTTGATTCTACAATGTTAAAAAAAATACTATATAAGATATCTACTATTACTTTATTATTAAATTGTGGATATTATTGTTCACTGCACTGTGATTATCAAATATAATATATCCCACTTGATACCACTGTAATACTATATAATTGTAACTACTGATACATTCCTTATTATTTACTAAATATAAAATTATACCTATGCTTACTGTTTATATCATTTTACTTTATAAACATTGTATTTTAAAAATATGCAATACTTATCTCAAAACAAAATAAAGCATTTAAAAGTTAATTTAACATTTTAAAGAACAACTTTGTTTTATATATTTTATTCTTGAAATCTTATTTTATTTCCAAAAACAAATTCAAAAAACATATTTTATGATTCCTTTTCTTTTAGGATCTATTGGATTTACAAATCCAATTTATACAAATTCTACTTCTTCTAAGTAAATGAAATCATCTCATTCAAATGATAGCATATCTTAAATTCTAAATTATCTATTATTTCTTTTCAAATATATCATACTGAACGAAGTAGTTACATTGGAAATCTAGATAGCAAACAGATGTAGGATCTAGGGAAGAAAACCAGAGTATAACTCATAGCATATATCAACAATATTATGGCACAGTGTATCTACAAGAAATAGAACCATGACCTAGTCTAATGTCCTCCAATAATATCAATGATGTCAAGCTATTCCTTCAGCTTTATTAAAACATCAATACTTAAGAAAAATAGACATTGTCCAAAATAAATATATTAGTTACAGGGCACTATTAACTGTACTGATATCCACAAAGATTATAAAATATTATTCATATTCCCTCATCACATCCTATTATAACATCATCTTGGGTTCATCATGTTACTACCGAGCCACTATCTTATTATTAATTCCTAAAGATTTATCACATCTTACATCAACAAAATAACTATCTTGCATATTCAAAACAATAAATAAAATTCATTTATAATTATAGTGATCTCACTGATCCACAAGAAAAGTCTGCTTACTTCCTTATTCTATATTCTAAAACATATACAAACTTGTAATATGAATCCTTGGAACATCCAATAATATGAAAGTTTTTAAAAGAATCACATAAATATTTACTATTATGTTGTGTTATATTACTAGTATAAAATTATAGTATGCACATTCCCAAAATAAATCCTAGTCTCATATTTTTTTTAAAAAATGTGTTGTATAAAATGTGTTTACATATAATTAAACATTTATACTTTCATTCATTATAATTCATAGGCAATCTAAAATGAAAAACAAAATATACATCATAAAATATCAATATTCATTAACTATTACCAAGTTATATTATCTGGTCATCACTTTTGCAGTCTTTCTTTTCATCCATTAGATATAGCATAGCATACATGAAAATACATTTATACTTTTACTTAAATATTCCTATTTAAACTATTAAATTATTATATTATAGGATTTTAATATTATCAATAGATTAATGTTCATGTTCCTACTCTTTTAAAATAAAAAAATTACATTTAAAATAAATAGTAATAAATAAAAATATTTACATAACTTCAGCTGAAAAACGAATGTTTTTTATAAGTCCGAATATCTCCATTTTCTTTCTCAAAAGTTTTTTTTTTTAAAGTTCTCTTCAGGAAAATTTTATAACCTTCCCCCATTGCTATGATGATGAACAAGACAATATGTTTTCTGGTGATGGTGGGCAAAGTTTAAAATGAATAAAAAAAAATATGACATCTTTAAAAAATCTGGAAAATTAAATAAAATAATAATCAATCCATCCTGGAAAAGTTTATAGAACAACAGTTTATGTTCCTATTGTCCAGAGTGATGATTATTGAAATCATAATAAATTTATATTATTAAAAATAATAACTTGAAGCTTCTATCCATAACATGCTGTATTGACATACTGATGCATCAGGTTCTTTTAGTTTCGCTTAAATTATCCGGATAAACTTTTATGTAATATTTATTTCCATAATTCCATATTTCATTTATTAACATATTCATTTTCTTTATAGGTTTCTTCTTCAAAGAAATTTATTATTTTTTAGTACCTATTCAGTGGTTGTTTCCTTATAGTTTAAATTATCAGCTTTAAAATAATTTTATATACTCATATTAACCCTCTATATGCCTCAGGTTTTCATAATATACCCTATTTCTAAATATTTTTCGTGAGTCTTTTTTTTAAAGTAATTTCTTGAAAATATTTTTTTAAATGTTTTCTTCAAAAAGGATATAACATTTACTCTTATAATACGATATTTCCATAAATGTATTATAGAGCATACTTGTCCTCTTGTTTATTAATACTGGAGAAGACTTATCTTGCTATATAAAAATAATGCATCTTTACTTTAAATCAGCAAACAGTTTTTCTAATGAGTTTCCCATATAATGTCCGAAAAATTAATTTATTCATTTGAATAGTTCTCCTGTTCAATGTTATTAAAACTGCACCAATAAATATTATACTCATTTTTAAAATATTATAAGTTGAATACATTTTACTTATTGGTATATCCATTTATTATTGCAAAGTTATAAATTAGATTTCAACGAATACTCCTGATAATGGGATGTTAAAAAATTAGCAAGGCATATTAATAAAGTTATTATTAATATTTTTATTATACACTCTCTTTTGCAAATACTTTTAATAAAATGTCCAATTAGTTTTGCAAATAGAATTGCATGAGAGCACTAAAATTGATTAAATAATAAAATTAAAATTTACTATCACCTTGATAGCTTTTGATATGATCTGCTACATTTTTAATCACCATTAATCACCCTGTGCAATCCGTATTTATATCCTAGAAAATACGTCATTCTATTGGTTGATTCTTACTCTTGGTTTGATACCAAATTTGCATAATGTTAGAAACTTACACAATTAAATTTCAAAATAAAAAATATGAGGTACTAAAACCTTAAATATTATTTAAAAATATTAATCTTAAATCAATTATTACTTTACTAAATTGATGAAATACCTTTAAAATAACTTTTAAAACAATATTTAATGAATTTATCCCACCTTTAATATTTAATTTATCTATTTTTATTTTAACAAAATATTTAACTTTTTTATTAACTGTACTCATCTTATTACATTATTTAAAACATTACATATGATAGTTAACTTAATATTTAATATTAACTCTTATGATAGGTAATAATTCTATCCAATTCTATAATGCAATTTTAGAATATTTTAAACTTTACTAATAAATACTAGCAAGCAAGTGTGTGCAACCATATATTATTATACAAATCACATGATTAATATAACCAATACAGACATTATCCAATTTACTGTCTGGGAATAAATAATAAATTGCTACACTTGTATTAAATAAAATAATACAATTATATAAAATTTGGAATAAGAATTTAGAAAATATAGAATTAAATATAACTTTCACTACCATAAAGATTACTTTTAAAATATATGACATTAATTATGATTATTAAATATTATTTATAAATTTAAATATAACATTTATTTAACTACATGTTTAAGTCTATTAAAATTTAACTTTTAAACATACTTTTAAATATTTATAGCTGTGTTATTTATTATGGCTAGCTTTTGCAACCATATGTAGTAATATTTTTAGCTTTATTTAACTGTTCTTAAGTGATTCGTTATAATTTTAAGCACTACATAATTTCACTTAGCTTTAAATTGTACCTTAAGATATTATTAATACAATATAATTAACACATCAAGAGAGCATATTCTAAAATTTAAAATTTTTAATAATTTACTGTGGGTAGCCAATTCTGACCTATAGAAAAGGGCACAATATATATATATATATATATATATATATATATATATATATATATATATATATATATATATATATATATATATTAGTCTTTTCATAACATATCTCATTTCAATCATGCTTTTGGCATTAAAGAAATCTTCACTTTTATCTTCTATGTTATGAATTATTTTGAGGTTAATATGTGATATAGCATAGACCTGGGTTTTCTCCAAACTAAAAATCACCCTTTTATTTTTTTCACATTTTGTTTCATAAGATGCACTGCATCTTGCATTATAAATATTTTTTCTCAAAAAGTAATATAATAATAAAATGAGAGACCAAACCTATAAACCAGAAAACATTTTTTATATTACCTGGAATTTGATTCTTTTTACAAGATTACAGTGACTTAACTATTTCTTTTTTTTGTATTTAATTATTTCTTTCATTAATATAGTTATAAATAGTGATTATTTTCTAAAGTGCAGATAATTTTTAAAATATTAAGAAGGCAAGCAATCAGGCATATATTTTTTCATTATTTTTGCTCAATTTTTCAGAATGCATATAAATAATTTACACTCAATTTAGATGTTACCAAGTACTAAGCCTATGATAGACCACTTAATATATAAAATTGAGCATGCCATCATCAGATTTTCAAGGAAATGGACGGCGAAGGAGTTGTGGGGTGGAATAGTTTGAAGACTGTCCATTAAAGTATGAAAATTGTCTATCTTAATATAAGCTGAGATCTTATTGTATATATGTCTGGAGATGATAATATGGACCAACTGATGAGTGCTGGTTTAGCACAAAATAGATATATTAGTGATTATTTATTTTTTCAACATGTGTGTGATCAAGTGTAACAGTGGTATGAGATAGAATGATAGTCAAGGGTCATGTAAAAGTCTGAGTTCAATCCCATATATTACATATATAAATGCAGGTATAAAAAAGCCTGTTCTGTAGGGAAAAAATAATATCTTAAAATATAATTTTGTAAATGGTCTTTCCCCCCCAAAAAAAACTATTTTAAAACTAAAACGTTGAGTTATATAATCTTTTGTGTGATATTGAATATATAACAAATTTGTGTTTAATTATTGAAAATAATTAAGTATATTTTATGTATTAAAATTCAAGAAAAAAATTTCTAAATGTGTATTTCCTTATTTTGAATATAATATAGTTTTAATCTGATGGAATTAAATTTTCTTCCCATCAAGTATCTCTGAGTTAAAAAAGATATGATCGTGTAATATTTTTTGAATTTGGGTAAGAATGTTCCTGTGGCTACAAGAATTTATCCCATGTTGCATCATTATTAAACAAAAAATACTAATGCAATATCTGATAAAGTAAAATATATTTGCAATAGTGCTCAGTGCAAATAGCATCTGATAACTCTTGCAGTCAATACAAAAAGGTTCTTTTTGTCAAAAGCAGTTATTTTCTTTTCTTTTTCCAATAAAATAATTTATTGTAAACTTGAGTAATCAATGGACACTAAATGTTATAGAGCTATAATATCCATATTCTCAGATTCTGAAGATGATTACTCAGATTTGCATAGATGGCTCTAGAGTAGGTGGAATAAACTGCTTTAGAATACATATAAGTAAAGTCCTTTTTAATATGCATACTTTTATAATATGTATAAATTCAAGCTTTCCCAGTGGTTAAGATTATGTTATAATCAATATTAATGCTTCCACACTGGGTTAAAAGTATTTTATTTATTCGGAAAGTCAAGTGTTGAAGTATCAACCTTGATTATAATAGACACAAACACACACATACACACACACATATATATATATGTTAAAACGAAGATTTGCACGGGTTAAATATATAAAATACATATTTTGCGGGTTCATCCGTGTTAAAAACTTTTAATATCAATATACTGACGTTTCGACTTGGTCACACAAGCCATCCACAGAGTTATAAAAAGGTAGAAAGACGGTTGTAGAGGCGCTACAATCACTGGTTTGAATAAAACATTAAAAATCCCACCAATAGCAAAAATGTTAAATTTAAGAATGTTTTTTAAAGAAATCTTTCCAAATAGGAGGAAGTTTGCACGTATCATCTCGCTTATTGATACAATCTGGCCTTTTAAGTATCTCAATGGCTTCTCTGATTTTGCATTGGTAGAGATTATCACATCTGCATATGATCCTGGTACTAGAAAAATCTATTTTATGACCTGAATCTATAGTATGGAGTGAGAGTGCTGATGATGATGAGTGTTGTTTAAGTGCATTAGCATGCTCATCTCTCCTAACACTGATGCGACGATTACTCATACCTATGTAAGAAGCTTTACAATTTTTACATGAGATTTGATAGACACCATGAGATTCAAGAGGGATTGAATCCTTAGGCTTGGTTATTATATTGCTGATCTTTTAATGAGCAGAAAATGCTGTATCTATATTATAGCGTTTTAATATACGTCCGATACTGTCTGTAGTTCCTTTTACATATGGAACACAAATCCTAATAGCTGACTTATCATCTTTTTGTTTCCTATTTTGTCTATTTTGGGTTTGAAATAAGGCTTTTTTTATAAATTTGTAATTATAACTATTTGCTAATAAAACACTATTAATATGATTTATTTCTTCTTTCAGATGTGTGTCATCTGAAAGGTTAATTGCTCTATTTAAAAGAGTTTTGGCTACAGAAACTATCTGCGTTGGGTGATGATGAGAATGGAAATGTAAATATCTGTCTGTGTGTGTATCCTTTCTGTAAATAGAAAAAGATAAACTATTTGGTGTTCTGGTGACTAGAACATCAAGAAAAGGGAGTTTTCCATCAGACTCTGTCTCCATTGTAAATTTAATATGAGGATGCATATTATTTAAATGTAAGAAAAAAAATCATCTAATGTATTTTTTCCATGTTGCCATATGACAAAAGTGTCATCTATGTATCTGAGCCAAATGAGAGGTTTTAAAGATGATGATTCTAAAGCACGAGTTTCTATATATTCCATGAATAAATCAGCTATTACTCCTGAGATAGGTGAGCCCATAGGAGTACCAAAAACTTGTCTGTAATGCTGTCCATTGTATACAAAATATGTATTTAAGAGACAATGTTTAATCAAAGCAATAATATGGTCTGGTAAATTGCAACGTTGTGAGATTATATTTAAAGCTTCATCAATTGGAATGTTTGTAAACAAAGACACGACATCAAAACTGACCAGAATGTCACTAGCATTAATTTTTAAACTTTTTAAAACAGAAATAAAATGAAGAGAGTTTTTAATATATGATTTAATAGATGGGATTGTAGGTTTAATGAAATCCGATAAGTATCTAGCTAAAATATGAGTTGGAGAACCTATTGCACTTACTATTGGATCGGAAGAGGGTATCTGGTTTGTGAATTTTTGGAAGTCCATAAAATTTTGGACAGACACAAGATTTTTCACGAGGGATTATTTTATTTTTTATCTCTGTTTCAATAGGTGATTTATTAATAATAGCTTTTGTTGTTTTTTCCAAATATGTAGTATGATCTCTTTTTGATAGTTTATAAGTTTTATCACTAAGCAGATCTAAAATTTTATTATGGTAAATGTCACGATCCATTACAACTGTGGCATTACCTTTATCAGCTGGAAGTACAACAATTGATTTGTCCGATTTTATATTATTTAATGCTTGTCTTTCTTTCTTTGAAAAATTATTTTTAGGAAGCTTAGCTTTTTTTAAAATATTACAAATCTCAGCTCTAGCTAAATCAGCTGATGTAGAATCAATTTTATCAAGAGCTGATTCAACATTACAGACAATTTTCTCAAAAGGTATCCGGGAAGGTGTTAAAACAAAATTGAAACCTTTTTCTAAAACCGAAATTTCATCTGTAGAGAGGGCTTTCTTAGATAAATTGTAAACGGTTTTTTGATTTGGATACATAATGTTTGGGGATTGTGTTCTAATTAGCATTTGCAATTTTTTCTTTTGCTTTGCTGTTACCAATTCCGAATCTTTAAACGATCGAAAACTTGCAATACGATCAAAACTAGTCCACAGTAAAGGATGTATTTTATTACTAAGGAATAAACGTAATTGTAGCAATACTTTATCAATTTTGTCTAAATTTTTCCGAGTTTCTTTAATAAAAGAGTTTAAAATAATATTGCTGGTTTTCCTTAGAATTTTACTAACATTATAATTGTTCTTGTGAAACACAATTTTACAGCAAGTGGGTATAACGTTGTGATTTTTGCACGCTAACAAAAAAGATAAATTACAAAGTAACTTACATTTCTTACTCCACGTTCTTTCAAATATACGAAGCTGTTTAAAAATTTCCTCCCCGTAGAGGTTAGTAATGTTAAAACGAAGATTTGCACGGGTTAAATATATAAAATACATATTTTGCGGGTTCATCCATGTTAAAAACTTTTAATATCAATGTACTCCTATGGGCTCACCTATCTCAGGAGTAATAGCTGATTTATTCATGGAATATATAGAAACTCGTGCTTTAGAAGCATCATCTTTAAAACCTCTCATTTGGCTCAGATACATAGATGACACTTTTGTCATATGGCAACATGGAAAAAATACATTAGATGATTTTTTCTTACATTTAAATAATATGCATCCTCATATTAAATTTACAATGGAGACAGAGTCTGATGGAAAACTTCCTTTTCTTGATGTTCTAGTCACCAGAACACCAAATAGTTTATCTTTTTCTATTTACAGAAAGGATACACACACAGACAGATATTTACATTTACATTCTCATCATCACCCAACTCAGATAGTTTCTGTAACCAAAACTCTTTTAAATAGAGCAATTAACCTTTCAGATGACACACATCTGAAAGAAGAAATAAATCATATTAATAGTGTTTTATTAGCAAATAGTTATAATTACAAATTTATAAAAAAAACCTTATTTCAAGCCCAAAATAGACAAAATAGGAAACAAAAAGATGATAAGTCAGCTATTAGGATTTGTGTTCCATATTGTACCGGTAAAAATCACCATGCTTAGTCACACACAGTAATCCGAATTCAAACCCAGTCCATGTCTAGGAATAAATTCCAAAATGCAAACTAAATTCAAACCCAAAACCCTGGCATGACTAACCGATGACATTACAACGGTACGGGGTTTTCCCTTTACTAGCTCATCGAAAAAAACACAGACTAAATTATCTACCATCAGCTATTTCATAGATATCTTATAGTCGGGATATTAGTACGGCTAATAATTTAATGTATATATTTAAGTTGTCGATATAGACAGCAGGTGATTAACTAGATTTCGAGAGTAATAATGCAAGAGAGACAAAATTATAATAAAATTTTAGACTGTTTTAAGTATTTGAGATTTGGAGTATAGATTAAAATATCCTGACGAAGTAAAAGAAACAATAAAAATATTTGAATATTTCTCAACTCAACATAAAAACAATTTTTAGTTCGATACAAGAAAACTACTTTTAAATGAATATAATAAATATTATGATATAAACTTTACTGACTTTAACTAGAGTTGAGAAATATTATTATTGGCATCGTTTTGTTTGTAAAATAAGTAATAATAAAAATATAAATGTATTCACAAATGGATTATTAGTAGGCACAAATATTAATAATTATCATCTAAAGACTAGAGCACAGAAATATTAGAGAAGAAATTTACTGACAGGTTTTAGTGTAACATTTTCAAATGGAAAGCAAGAAATTTACATGCAATTACTTTGATTAACAGATTAAATATAAAATTATTACTGAGAGGAAAGTTAAAAAGTTCATGTAACAAAAGTTACCATTCTTTCTTCGTCCGGTTTTTCTTCTTGCGGTGATATGTATGAAGAACGTAGGCGTGCATTTTGAATTTCTTAGAAAGGCATGGTTAATTTAAATGTTGGAATTTGGAAGACTGGAAGCATGGAAAACATTACAGATCAGCGGTATGAAAGATTTAAATTGGCAGGACAGGAATCAGCTTCTTGGACTTTAGCCCATCATTATTGCAGTTTACCGGGCAACTTCTTAATAACGGTTGAAGTGATTTCTCTGGAACAACTACTTTGCTGTAGTTTGAGACGATCTAAGCACAGCCAAGTCAAAAGTTAGAGTGTCTATATTATATTTAAAATGGCTACGGTTGACCTTTCTGCCTAGTTTTTGTTCATAACTCCGCCTCCTTTGATTTTCTGGCCTCCAGCAATATCTAATTTTTGACTATACAATAGCCTTTGCCTTTCTTGATAAGAGTTCTACGTTCGGTTTTTATTTATTTTTAAATTTAATACATGATTCTAAATTGACAAAACAATTACATCAGAATTCGTGAATACAAAAATATAAATTCATTATCTTAATTTATCAAAGTACAAATTATTTATCCTATACATTTGTACAAGTAAGATTTTGATTAAAAATACTGATCAAAGGAATGTGACTTTTGATCAGCATTTTTAAATGACTTTGTATAATTTGCAAAATTAAAATTTAAAGAAAATATACACGCAATTGAAACTTTTAAATTGAGCTAATATAAATCCACAAACCACACACACACGAATATTATTTATCATGATTTGTGACATTTATACTCATACTCTTTACATTAAATTCTTTTTAAACAAACACAAAATAAATAACTTAAAATTTATGTGGCTTGGAATAGAAAAAGTCTCATTGCGGGTAAATAGTGGTTTAGAATTACCGTTCTTAAATGACAACCATGAAACTAAGATCGATTCTTCGATCTGTCTGTTTCAATATGTAAAAGGAACTACAGACAGTATCGGACATATATTAAAATGCTATAATATAGATACAGCATTTTCTGCTCATCAAAAGATCAGCAATATAATAACCAAGCCTAAGGATTCAATCCCTCTTGAATCTCATGGTGTCTATCAAATCTCATGTAAAAATTGTAAAGCTTCTTACATAGGTATGAGTAATCGTCGCATCAGTGTTAGGAGAGATGAGCATGCTATTGCAGTTAAACAACACTCATCATCATCAGCACTCTCACTCCATACTATAGATTCAGGTCATAAAATAGATTTTTCTAGTACCAGGATCATATCCAGATGTGATAATCTCTACCAATGCAAAATCAGAGAAGCCATTGAGATACTTAAAAGGCCAGATTGTATCAATAAGCGAGATGATACGTGCAAACTTCCTCCTATTTGGAAAGATTTTCATTCTTAAATTTAACATTTTTGCTATTGGTGGGATTTTTAATGTTTTATTCAAACCAGTGATTGTAGCGCCTCTACAACCGTCTTTCTACCTTTTTATAACTCTGTGGATGGCTTGTGTGACCAAGTCGAAATGTCAGTATATTGATATTAAAAGTTTTTAACATGGATGAACCCGCAAAATATATATATATATATATATTGTAACATAATTAAATGAGGTTCAAATAGAAATAACTAAGTAAAGGTTCAAAATATAACACTATCAAGAATTATGGGGAAATTGTTAATAACCAGTATTATAACTCAGGTATACAGACTGTAGGTTTTATCCACTTTCATTTCTTGGTTTGATGTTAAGTGCATGTTTAAACAAATACTAAGTGAATATGGTCTAGCAGGGCGCCACTAGATTATCTGAATCTAGACACGGTTATATCTAATAACCTTTCACATGTACTGGGTTTTAATCCCTTTTTGGTACTTTATTTCTAATAAAAATGAGAGATTTTGCTTTTTGAGCCATATCACTATATGCTCTAATATTTAGGTAAAAGTAAAACATCTATAAACCAAAGTGGAGTATACTAGACATAAATCATTTCTCAGATCTTAACATAACAAATGTGTTTCAATATTTTTATAAGTTTACTAGCTCAGATTATATATAACTAATTTAGGATGGCAATTCACTCATCCTTGCATGAAATAGATGACGGGATGTGGTTATAATAATACTAAGAGATCACTAAATATTATAAAATCAATATTTATTTATGGCCTTTAAACAGTTAAACAGCTCATTAATTAAAATGTTGATGACGATGATGATGATGATAATAATAACAATAATGACAAGGGTTTCAACTACAGTTCTAGGACTAAGCCTAAACATAAAACTAATTTTTATAAAGAAATTCATAATTATTGCTTAATTTTAGCATATTTACTTATATCTTAAATAACTAATATTCAACCATTGATGATGATGAATAATCACACTTAACCAAGACTACAATTAATGAAATATATATGCCTCGTTTAATAAAACAAACTAATATTTATTACTACATTTCTAACATATACAGAAAAATTTCTAGATAAATATGAAAATTGACATAATAATAATAATAATAATAATAATTGATTATACAACAATCCTCAGATTAATTTTAAGTTCTTCCCCCTTTCCATTCAAATGTATTTTGTATTAAGTTGGACGTCACATTGACCATGATTTTCACTCCATGAGAAAAGTATTTCAAGAAAAAAAATATCTGCTCATTAGCACACATACTTTAAAAATCTAACATGTAAATAGAATGTAAAAAAAAAATGTTAGTAGAATTGAAAGAGCAAGTTTTAGAAACATGTTTTAAATTATTTTCTCCCCCCTCTCTTCTGCCTCTGAAATGCTATACTTAATGAAACAAACTAATCTAATATTCTAACACTACTTGTTACTCCACATTCAATCGCAATTATACACATATAAAATATCATTATGTATGTGCGTGTTTTATCCCATGATAACAAAATATTATTTAAAACCAAAATAATAATATATTAGTTAAAACTAAAATCATAATACCATAAAAAAAAATTGTTTTACACATTAATATTTTTCATAACTGTAAAATTAATAAACAAATAATTTTCATACATTCAAGATAATTTATGAAGCTCAAAGTTATTTTTAGTAAGACATTCTTGTTATAATCGATCTGAATAGTCTTTAAAGGTTCTTTAAATAAAATATACCACTTTATTGCTAAAATGTTTATTAAGACTGATATTAAAGAAAATAGATATAAAAAGTCATATTACCGATCTTTTGTTTGTGGCAAATTTCCAAGGGTTCAAACTTGTCTTGTATATTGTCTATAGTTCTGCAGCTACCATTTCCGTTTTATGTGGGAACAATCTCTTTCTTGAGGTGTATAACTATTTGATGATGATGACTCTATTGAGGTTATTTGCTTTAGTGGACAATTTGGAAATCATTATATTAAATTTTCTTCTCTTCCTGTCAAGCATGTGGATGAAATACATCAGTTGTTTTCACATTTGTAAATTTTCTTGAGTTTAAAATCAGTTGTTGTAACAATTAATTGGACTTGATGATTAATATTTATCAGTAGATTAATTCATCTTCTTTGAATGCAGGTGAATGCTTTCTTCCTTCTATTAAAACATCTTATTTCTCTGGTCAGTTGAAAGGTGTAGAATATTATTTTAGACACATCTTTTCTTTCCTATGTGATGTGCAGCTTCCCCAGATGGTCCGGAACCGATGGGACATACATATAATTTTTCTAGCCAGACATTTCTTATATTTTCAGCATTCAATTGGATAGTTTAATAATCTGAATCATAAACAATAATCTTAATAATAATTCAAGACAGCTTTTTATATCCAATTTTTAGCTAACTTAACCAATCAGAGATAGCATCACTTGCTATTTTTGGACAAATTTGGTTTAATTAGATCTGTAATTTATTTTCAACTAAATTATTTTTCAACTGAAAAGTTTAATCCTTTTTCCAGACACTTTTGTTTTAAAAAAAAAAATAGACTCAATCCTTATTTCCTTTCTTTTCTTTTCTTTTTTTTTCTTTCTTTTTTAACATCCAGGTAACACTTCAAATCTTTGAGCTTTCTTCTTTAGATCTTGAGATAAGACAATTTCAAAATTAGAGATCTGACCCATTATAAGCTTCCAAAGTGAAAAACAATTATTTACAAAAAAAAATTGCTACAAAGATCGATATCTGATTAAACAGATTTCCTCTTTTAACAAAAAAAATTGTACAAAAAAAAATAATTTGACAGATTTAATACTTCCTTTTCTTTCAATATTTAGGAAATGTAAATTTTTGTATGTAATGTACACACATCCTTCATTCTTTCAAATCATTCATAAACTAACATTAAATAATATAATTGCTAGCTTAGTAATTATAACCCAATTATTTAATTAAATCTGTAACTTTTAAATCCCACTTATAATTAAAGAAAAGCAAAATAAAAGCATGGAATAAGATATTAGAATTGATCAAGCATAGGTTAGTTTTAAAGAAAGTTAAAATGTTTAATATTTGAAATATAAAACAATTAAATAATTTACACATACATTGCCTATATGTATGCATTATAACTTTGCTTTTTAAAGAAAAATTAAATATTAAATAGTTTAAATGTGTGTATTACCTTTCTATCAACACACAAACAAGTAAAGCATGTAATTGTTGACCCATTCTTTCTCTGTTTAAACTTTTAGAACTGGACCTTGTAGGGTTTGAACTTGGATGCCCTACAGCTTCATTTATGATTATATAAAAATGTGATGATGATTTTTGGTTTACCTTTTCTACATGCACATTACTATAAATTTAGCTAGTGACTAAATTGTAATGGCACAATATATATTATAAGGGACTTTAATTCATATTTTCAAACTCCCCACAGCTATCCAATCCATCCTATATAATTCATACACATGACCACATACATGTGAAAAAGATAAATGATCTTAATAAAGGTATTTTAAGCTAAATCAGTACTCATCAAGGTCCAGATCACCATTTCCCACACATACAATCACTGGTCAATTTTTATTAAAAGTGTAAATTTTTAAATTTTTTAAAGACAAGCTTCAGTGGGGAGATTAAAAATCTGAGTTCAAGTTCTTTATAATTACATTAAATATAGTATAGACAATATACATATAATTAAATATTATATATATATATTGAACTGGGTAGTAGCTGTTTCAAAGATCGTTTCCAAAAGTAGAACTAATTTTTGTGTTTTAAGAAATTTAAAGTATAAAGCTATTTAAAAAAAGTGTTTATAAGCATACATGTATAAAACACATACTCAGTTATATTTAAAATAGGACATTTTAATTTTTTTTTATAGAATTGTCTTTTAAATAGATTTCTTTCTCCAATTGTTTTTAATCAATTTGATTAAAAACAAGCAAGCTTGTTCCTTACATTCCTGTTTCTTATATTTTAATAATTTCTAAGTTCATTCTAAAAGTGGAGATTTAATTTTATGTTGTTCTTTTTGTTTAAAATAATCCCTGGTTAGAATTCTTAATTAGGTTGAGTGGGAGAATTGAGATTTGCTCTGCCTTAAGGTGTAGAATGTGACAACAAAAAACGTTTTGCAGGAAATGTAGCATGGTATAAATAACCCACAAATTTTGGAACAATAGTTTTTATTCATGGCTGCAACAAGCTAGTCCAAATGACTCCTTCAAAATTCATACCATATTGTTAGCAGATTAGACATTTAATTTTTTAAAACCATTTTGTTTTCCCCAAGATGTCAAAAATACTACTGTATATTTTGTAACCAATGAGACACATTGCTAACTTAAACCAAGATAAACCCACAACTGCCAGCCCTTCTTCAGTCATGCTATAAGGGAGTAAAATAAACTGAATTCCCCAATATGCCTCTACATTTGCAGCTGTCAAAATGAAACACCTGAAATATGAACTCAAATAAAAGTGTGTACTCATGGAAACTACACGAACTTTGCTTTACCATAAGGTAAATATTTTCTTTTGTTCTTGCCGGGGTATATTCTTTAGATAAATCTTCACTCAATCTCAAAAATAAATCTATATTCCTAATAATGATTTAACCTCATATTTATTAGCTGTATTTGTTTTTTATTGTATTTTGCTGTGTGTCTTGGAATCTTAGTTTAAAGATTTCAAGTTTGCTTTCAATTTTATTTATCGGAGAGTGTCTAGTGAATTTGTATTTTTATATGTTTAATATATTTCTATTTATATACTTACCTTTTTTTAAATGCTTTAGCAATCTTGCATAATTTTAATTTGCTCACCTGTATTTTTTATTGCCCAATAATTGATTTAAAATACTGTGTTTGTGCTTTTGCAAATGCAAAATCTTTTGGCTGGCAGTTTATCGTGTTTATTGGGATGGTTTTCCATATTTGGAGCTTTCATTTCTTCTTTTCCTACAGGACTGTATTTGTATTTATATCTTTAAAATGGGAAACTTGAATTGTGGTTCTTTGTAATTTTATAAATCACCAGCAGGGAGATAATATTAATCCTCTTGTAAATTACAGGTAAAAGAGAGTTTCTTTCTGCTAAAGTATTTAATGTTTTAATATTTTCTACTCATATACACTATCTGATAAACTAACTTATAAAAAAATCTAGGTCAGCATTTATATTTAACTTGCTAGATTTATTGTGTCTTTTATATGTGACTTTAAAATTTATGAGAGCATGTACCCAGAACATGGTTTGTAAATTTATTGGTAATTATAATTATTTCACTTTCTTGAAATGCTTGGACAGATTTATCTGGTTTTCTAATTATTTACTTGTCTCCTATTGAGACCTCTAACTATTAATAGTTTTGCCACTCGTTTAGTTGGGGATTAACTAGTTTTAAATCTCTGTTTTCTATTTTTTTTCTCATATATTTAATATTTTATTAATTTAAAATCATTATGTTAAAGTATTTTCTAAGTTTGTTATTTCATTAAATTGGAGATGTAAATTTCCTCCCATTTTAAAATGTATACTCCAATGTATTATTCATATTTTTCTTTTATTCTTGGGATAAAACAATCCTCTTGGCTTTAAACATACTATAAGATACAGCTTCTACTGACAGTATGACATTCTTGGTCCCGATGCATTTTCCAGGCAAAGAAATGCTTGCTGGCACTGGTTTCATTGATTTATTTCAAGAATGTATTGTTTTCATAACTGTGGATGGGGAAACCAGGGTTTTTGGTGAATTCTCAGCAGAAGGAAATTTGTTTCCTCCCTTTCTAATACACTATTAGAAAATTAGTCTGTCTGCCAGAGCATTGAATTTTATTCTTTCTGGTACATGCCTGAGATAATCTTATTTGTTGTGTTATAATATTTATTTCATAATTTATATCTCCCATAAATAAAATTTTAAAATGCATTTAAACTTAATTTGGCTGACATTTGTCTTAGTGCTTTTATTTATCAATTGTCTGAACAATATTTAAGATTTCTTGTTTCTCCCTGAATCTAGTCGGTACAAACCATCATCCTCATTCATTTTGATCACAGTAAATAAATTTACCATGTGATGTGATGTACTCTGGCTTCTCCTTAAACAAAGTCAAGAATCTCACAGAAATTATGCCCAGAGAAACCTGTTACCCACTTTACCTTCCATTCCCCAATCTACGTTTTCCCATATTCAGCTCCATCCCATTTCAACAACATAATCTTTGTCAACTCTATTGCCTTTATATTTAAATCTCTCTTATTTTTTTCCCAAGCCTAGTATAAAAACCAATAATCCACTTTCTGTATAATCACTTTTTTCATATTTATTCTTCCATTACTTCATTATATGTATATTTTCTGTTTTCAAGCATTTACATTTAATTAACAGATGCCTAATATTTTCTATTCTTTCCTTCCACAATTTACAGACTAAATCACCCATATTTTTCCATTTACATGTATATTCTCTTGTTGCTAAAGATCTTGTTCGAGCCTTAAACAATAAACTACTTTGATTACTATTATCATATATTAACTTGCACCTAATATTCTATGCACCTAATATTCTGTTTATTTCTATATATATTTAAACTCTTTTTACTCTCCATACTAGTTCTCCATCTTTCTAACTCCCTATTCTTTATTAATAAATCTATTCTTTTATCCCATTTCTTACCACTATAACACTTAACAATCCTCCTAACACAATCATTTTATATTTTGGACAAATATACTGATATAAATTCTTTGTCCAAATCTTTTGCATATTGCCTGCCCTTTACTCATAACCCAATTAAATACTATTTTAGCTATTCTTTTATTATCCATAAATGGTAATCTACCAAACATATTCATTTTACTTTTTGCATCTCTCATATGAAAACTTGACCATCCCATTTCTCTTGAATTGCCCCCTTGCTGTCCATACATCTGCATCCAATGCATGTCTTCCTACTTCCCTTTAAACTTTTTCTAAGTAATTTAATACCCTTTACTAACACATAATGCATCATTACCATATGTTAACCCTGATACTGCAACTCCCTTCCATATAATTCTAGCAACATCATATTTATTATATGAAAACACTGTTAATTTTTTTATCAATACCTTTCTTTTTTTTTTTGCTTCATTTATCAATTTTTTCTCCCATTCATCCACATATTTTTTCTGATTACTTAAAATAATTCCTAAATAACTATATCTATTCACGATACTTTACTTAATATCTTCCAATAAAAAATCTACATCTTCTCTTTCCCCAGTATTAACCATCATTATATTTGATTTTTCTTCACTAAATTTAATCCCCATCTCTTTACCCACCCTTGCACATGTCCTCAGCATAACTTCCATATTTTCTCTTCTTTCTGCATGCAAAAATATATCATCAGCAAAAAAAAGACCTGACAAAATATATACTCCATTAATACCTATTAACAGTATCTTTATGCCTCTTCCTATTCTTTCTATTGCTCTTGTTCTATTTCACTCAAATACAACACAAACAAAATAGGTGGCACAGTGGTCTGGAGGCGCCCTCTGTGATCAAGATGGATTGAGTGTCTGGTACAATATATATAATAGCTAAATAGCTGACATTCCAATACAAAAACAAATACTTTCCTTGGACCATATTCTTTCTCATATAAGAATGTATGATTTGAGAAAACAAAAAGCTCTGGTGAAAATATTTGTTTTTGTATTAAAATGTCAGCGATTCAGCTATTATATTTTTATTACAAAAAAACTCCCTGAATTAATGTTATGAATTCATCATTTATCCTTGCGAATATTAGAATTAATATATATATATATATATTGAAACAGTAAGGTCTGCTTTGCAGATCTTCATTTCACCTTTTTCTCACCTATTTCCTACCCTCATACCTTAGTTTGAACCCCAATCTATCGTAGTGTGTCTGTAATATGCTTATATACCGAAAATCCCGCCTAATTTTAAACCACAAGTACAATGCTCATATTATATATAAGTATAATTCATGCCCAAATAAATAAAATATTATGGATTATGTATATGTTCACATAGTTTAGATTTATTTAAAAAGTAGGTTACATAATTTGTAATTGCGCACACACTATGATATGCATTTTAAAACTCATATCAAAATTATAAATTGTTAATTAAAGTTATTTGTTTGAATCTATTTACAAAAAAATATTACAGTCGTAATATATTTTTGATTTAAAATAAAGTTCATATTCATTTAGTAAATAGATTCAAATATTGCAATTTAAAAGTAAAATAATTTATTAAAAGTCATTCCAAATATTTCTGTTAAAATGAATAAGGGACAATAGTTTAATTAGTTAATGTTATATAAGCTTATCTAAAAACAGCAGATGTCCACTTAAGGTTTTCTTTAATTAGTAAAAGTAATTTTTAATTAAATCTAGTTTGTAATTTGAATGTAGACAAGGAAATTAACAATAGAAATTAATTAAAATTTTGTTAAATTCCTTTAGACATTCAGATAGATTTAATTACAGCTGATAAGTCCAATATATTTTGTAATGCTCCAGGGCAGTTCTATTGTTCAATTCTACTATAAAAGGAAGGGTTTACTTTTGTTCTTCATTCTGGTCATTTTCTAGTGAAATGTTTCTGGTCATTTTCTAATGAAATGTTTCTGGTCATTTTCTAATGAAATGTTTCTGGTGTTTCTAATGAAATGTTTCTAGTCATTTGCTGATGAATTGTTTCAAACCAAATTTATTCTGATCATTTGCTGATTAAATGTTTCTAACCATGTTTACCACAAAATTTGCTAACTTGGAAATGACAGAGTAGAGGCGTCAAGAAGGCTATGTCCCCTCGGAATAGCCGGCCGCTGCTCCAGACCATTGGAAGCTATTACATAAGGAACCCTGAAACTGCTGCTGCTCCAAAATATGAACATTCCAGATTTTGTTGCTGAATTATAAAACCTGCCGAACAACTACCTGCAAATGCATCTCCAGAGGTAACCTAAATTAACCCAAGAGCTCTTGTGATTCCTGACTAACATGCTATAGCTATTCTAAATTGTTTTTTTTAATTTCACATAACTTTATTATGTACTTATTTAAAGTGTTCAAGTATAATCAACAGTTTTGCTCTATCCATGGGTTAATATTTTCTATTTATAAAGCTTTCTTTTATTTTATTTTGATAATGTGTCAGAATTGTCTTTGACCGAGTGAATTATTCCTTTTGTTGAAAGTAAGATGCTGCTATTAAGGCATATTTTAAATTTATAATAATTCCCATTTTTATTATCTCACAAATCACTCATTCGAGGGCAATTCTAATCTTCTTTAATATATAATAATCACATAGTTTAAAATCTATGTTTTATTGATTTTAACATAATATGAGAGTATGTGTGAGGTCAATGATTTAAATGTGTCTCCAAATGCATGATTGCGTAAATAAAGCTATGCTTTCTTTTCCAACCCACAAGCATGCATTTTCCTATTTTAAATACTGTGTTCTACTTTAATTACAAAGTTCATCATTGATGTCGAGAATGTGCAGACCCCTTTAAATGAATTTCTGGGAATTTGATTGGGCATTTCTCTTAATCCAAGTAAAACCCATTTAGTATGTTTTATATACATTAGTTTAGTATTGCTGGTAAATGAATTGGTTGTTGAGACCACTTTGTTGTAATTTTCCAAGGATTTTACACGGCCAAGTCTGTTCTCTTCGCTTTCTTTTTGTTCCCTGTGGTTTCCAGGTAGAGTGTGTCCACAAATGTCACACCTGGGAATTAAATGCAGTCATCATCCAGTCGCTATGTTTTGGCTGTTCATGACAACACTTTCCTATAGGTTAGGAGCGAGTTGCCCTCTGTAGTCATTCCAAATAATCCACTATTGTTTTATTTTATATTTATTTTACAAAGCATTCGTGACTTAAACGTGTCATATCCTCCAACTTTAATAAATTCATTATTAGAAATACTGACCTCCCATCTGCTTTAATTATTATTATCAAATAAATGCCTTGATCACATCCCCACTTTATTGCTTATTAAGGTTTTGTCTATGCCATTCTCGAGAGCAATCAACATTATATAACCCATAATATAAAATATTTTATTAAACTGTTATAATTACTAAATGCACCACGCACATGTTCCAATCTCTGTAAGCACATTATCATAATGATATTAGCCCAAGGGATAGACTTTATAATTTTGCTTTAAAACCTTTTGTCATTTATTAGAGTGTGATGCCAACAATTATTTAATACACGTCCCTGTCTCATATAAGCATACAGTGGCATCATATATATAATTCTATATAAATAAATTTTGAAATCATTTAAAACTAATTTTGATTCTATTTTATTAATTCCTATCACTGTCTCGGTCTATATATATATATTTTATACATTTCTTTTGTCATCCATAGACGTTAATTAGCCACCCAAATTTATCTTAGTATAGTCTTTTGTTTCTCCCTGACCACCAGGCACCGGTAAAGGGTTATACTAGTAGTAGCATCAGATGCGTTATCACGTAGGTGGCGCTGTGAAATTTGGACTTTAGATTCGAACTTAGTCTATCTTGTGACACGACAACTTTCTTTCTTCCCCTACTAACTGAATTTTAGTTATTAGAATCGTCGTCAAGGGCGCCACCAAGGATTTCTCTCTTGGAACCTGGTCACGTAACTTTACATAAACCTGGTCTTTATTTATTTTCGAACGACGATTCACTGATTATAAACTTTGATTATAATCTCACAGGGGTTTTCCTTTAAGAACACTAACTAATTATTATAAATAATTCGAGAATTCAAGAATACGTTGGACAAAAAAACTTTTTAATTTCTTTTACTACTATTTATTATTAATAACCTTATAATTCTATCCGATCCAGAAAGAACTGACTTACAATTTCTGATTTTCCCTCTGTTTACTTTCTAATTATGCTTCCCAAATATTTACCATAGATTTACTCACGCCTACACTAATACTGCGAATTCTAGCAGACGTGTATATAAGGTGACTTATAGTATTTTTAATCTTTCCTGAAGTTTATTTTTAAACTCCACTTCCTTTGGTAAATAAATAAATTGCCAAAAATCTTACAATGAACGTATAAGTGTCTTTCGTTTTCTTATACTTTCAATTCTTTCCTTATTTTCTACTAACAAACGAGTAACGCCCCAAGGTTCTGTTACTTGGTGACGCACTTTTATACCCCCACCCTGTTGTTACTCTCTAGATCGAATAGATATTAAATAATTTAAAATACAGTTATTCCAATATTTCATAAAAAAATATTGAACGCAAATTAACATTAATAGATTACAATATTAAACAAATTTATTTCCCCCCTCTATTGTTGAAACATTTGTAATAAACATAATAAATGAACATTAAATTAAAGATAAAGTTCTATTATGCTTTACTTAGAGTTCTCATTAATTGAAAAGTTTATAATTACCCTGATCGATCAGAGTGGAGTGGCCTGATTTTCATAGGTTTTACATTCCATTGGTCGTGCCTTTGTCCTTGTATATGCGAATTCCATGAGTGTTCCTTTGGTTGTCCGGCTAGCAATATCCGTTTCTTCCATTCCATAACTCTCTCGATAGCTTCATTCAGATGGAGTGGTGGTCAATTCCCCAAAGGGGAAGGTTGTGATAACTTTAGCCACTATACATTTGACAAGAGTCCACAAAATTAAATTCCAATAATAATAATTTTTATTGTTCGAAACACAGCTGCTTTCTTTATTGTCCTTGCTGGTCTCTAAAGTCAAGTCAACTGATCTCTCTAAAAGCGATCTTATCTCCACTCTTTCTTATCTTTTTTTTAATTAGCGTAATAGCAATTACTAACCAAATATTTTTACTTTGTGAAAGTTTCAACAATAGAGTATAATTACTACCAAGAATCTAATTTTGTTTTCTTTTCCCCACCCTTTTATCTCTCGAATTTTTCTCCCTTTTAATTAAACACTTTTAACATTTTTTTTTTTTAATAAATTATATTCAATTTTATTTGTTTATCTCAAAATAAAAGTTCAAAATTTTTACCCTTTCCATTAAATCAAAACCATTTGTTAATTAATTTTTTTTTTCATTTTACAAACTATTTAACTTCAAAAATATTCATGACAAATTATAAATATGTGAGCTTATATATATATATGAGCTGACTTAAAATATCAGCTCATTCTAGAAGGCAACCTCTCCTAGAATGTTCACTATCGTGTTTGGGGTTTGAATTCTGCAGTGTGTTAGCGAGATAGACGATTCTGGCTGTTACAATATATATATATGAAAATAATTCCAGTGCATACCGCTACCTGAAATAAATAAATATCAAATCACCTCAAACATTAAAAAATTTTCAGTTATGTTATCAGTGAATAAATATATATTTTTTGGATTGGCTCTTTTGAGATTCAGATTCAAATAATTTATTTACAGAAGGCTTTATGTTTGAGATGATTTGATATTATATATATATTGCTTATAATAAATTTATTCACTTACAATATTCAGACTTAAAATAATAAATATTTGTGAGTCTTTCTAAAAAATGTAAGAATATATATATATAAAAGTTTAAGTAAATAAATTTAAAAGAAAACAAATAACAACTCGTATTAAGAAATTGGTAATATTTTATTAAATCTAATATACAATAGTGTAATAATTATTAAAAATAAATAAATAATTACACATATTTAAAAAAAAAATACATACCAAACAATAAATAGTTGATTTTATACATTAAAAAAAAAAAAAAATTAAAAGATCATATAATACTAAATCATGAAATAGTTTCGTATAAATATATTCTTATACAGATATATATATTCACAAAACATGTCAAATATTTTATAAAATTAAAATATTTTATTTTTATTATTTACATATAAATATAATAATAAAAAAAATAAAAGAGATTAATTATTCTAATAATAATTTTTTTTTATTGTTTGTTTGTTTTTAATTTATTATAAGTAACTAAACATATTCATAAATAATTGGATCACAAATCAATTGAATATTTTTTGTAATAATTGAAAATATCTATTTGGTTATCATTTGGATGTTAGATTGATATCATTTTCCAAGTCAATTAGCTATATCCCATTACTCTGTCTTGAAGGTTTTTTTATCCTTAGAGTGTGAATGTATTTGTTAAATATTTTAAGACATTGGATACCGTAATCTTCAAATAATATTAAGTTTTCTTTACAAACACAAATGCATATTCAAATATATAGAGAATCACATTATACATGTGAGTCATTGTTTTTTAACGATTTATGAACACCAGATACAGAAAAATCTTTTTGAATAGAATGGTTGAAAAATATCAAATTGTCACTATTAAGAATGACTACTTTCTTGCGTTTTAAAAAAGATTCGTCAGGGTCATAAAACGAATTTTTCAGCTGATTACTTTACATAAATTTTGTAGTTTTTTATTTTGTATTCCTTTTTTTATTTTTGTTGATTTTATAACATTTCTATGTTTGTAATATAGGTATACAGTATTTTAAATATTTTAAAAATCATGAAGAAACTAAATCAAATTAATTGATATAGTACTATGAATTATATGAATTATTGTATATTAATTAATATAGAATTATTTAGTTGCCTGTGAATATATATATATGTGTGTATGTGCGTGCAATTGATTAAAGATATGTTGAAACTGAAAACCTATTTAAATTGCAAGTTCTTTAAGTTTAATTTAATAATGCTTATGTTAATTTTATTAAATATTATTTTCTTTATAAAATATTAACTTTATTACCTATTATACAATGATAAAACAATCTTATTTTTCAATGTATTTAGATGTTACTTATATAGTTATGTCTGGTGTTGTTTATTATTTGTATTTTTAGAATTAATTGATATAATTAATATTAATTATAACCCCTTTTTATTTAAAGGTGGTCTGGCTTTAATTAAAATAGAATGTATTACAATAGTTTAGTATTATATATATATATATATATATATATATAATACTAAACTATTGTATGTTGTCTATGATGCATATATATATATATATATATATGCATCATAGACAACATAACACCTATAACTGATTTTTATCCCAATATAGTTTAAACTTTAACTTTATTAATGTCACAATTAGGCTTCGGAATATTTTATGTGGTACTTCCATACTCATCTTAACTAAACTTAATAGTAATTGATAAATAGATATGTAGCTATTTTAGTCAGAGTATAAAACAAGAATTTAAAAAATCTCTAAATTCTTGAAAATCTAAAGTATAATGTCTTCTTCTTAAGTATTTTTTTAAAATTTTTACTTTAGGTTTGCTTGCTCTATATCCACCTATAAACGAGTGTGCCCATATAGCGTTTTCATTTATTGTTTTATTTAGTGTTTAGCTATTATATAATCAAGCAAGAAACAGTATTAAGAACTGGGCAGGCAGACTGAGATTATGTGATTCAGCAATATGATTTATAAATGTTATTGTTGGATGATGTGATATTAATAGCATTTATAAATTATATTGTGGGATGATAGGATTTCAATAGGCTAGAAACTTTTTAATTGATTTATATTTGGTTACATGGACATCCATTTACTAACTAAAGTTAAGTAGTTATCTGGCATACTATAGGTCATCTATCTGAAAATAAGATGTATATCTTTTGAAAAGAATTTCACTCAACACAGATTTAAATTATAAGTTATAGATGTAGCAAAAAGATACCCTAGATCCTTATTTTATAAGTTGGACATAACTGTCAACTAAAAAACTATTAATGCTTTGTATTGTGACATTGATGAATACTCATGAATTGGGGAAAGCTATTTAGGTTGGCATTTATTTAATAAGAAAAATAAATAAAATATTTTATTGGCCTAGAGCTGAACTTTATTTTCAAAATACAAATGACTTGATTAAAATTGGATTAGTTTGCTATTAGTATTTGGTACTGCACTTCAAAAGAATAGTATATACATTAGAAAAGGGTAGTTGTAAGAGAAAAAAACATCAATGAGATAGATAAATTTTGTCATTAAATTTAAATGCACATTTAATAATTGTAATAAAAGAAATTTAGATTAGTTAAATGTCATTGACATAGAAATCAATAATTGACTGGATATGCCTCATAATATAAATCTTAATGAAAACTTCCTGCTTGATTGTTTTTAAATTTTGATATGAAACAGTAATTTAGTAATGAATCAATGTCTGGAAAATACTCTGAATCTTTTAAATTTGATTTTTATTCTAAAGATAAAAGCCACATATTATATTTCATTATTAGTTTTTTTGTTTATACAATCCTTGGGATTTACAACAAATGTAAATAATCCTTGATATTTTTATCTTTTAATGACCAATACTTAGTTTGAATGTCTGAAATAAATGTTAAGTGCTTTACAGTTTATTTTAACTTTTCAAATAATTGTTTAAAGATAGATGTCACTACTGATTTCAATAAAAAAATAGCAAGATGACCAAGCCATATGGTATGGGGATTAATGCATGAAAATATAAATATCTCATTTCATTGTGTGTTTTAACAAATAATGTAGAAACAATTTTTAAGTAATCTTCAATTTTTTTAAATACTTAAAACTGATTTTTAACCTATTTAAGTTTGGAAGAATATCTTAAAGATTGTAATGAAATAAGTATAAGTAACATTAAACCTGTTTTTTAATAAAGAGAAATTAAAGAGAGAACTTAAATTATGTTGAAAATAAATTATTAAATAGTGCACTAGTGCTGATCTGCCTTCTGAATAATAATTTATGTGAATCTTTTAGACTCATAGTCAAATTGAGGAATTTCCAATGATTCAAGTATACTTTAAAACAAATGTGTGTTTTATGTCTTTCTTTAGGTGACATGCTGGGTGTGAATAATATACAAATTATGTTTTATCTAATTTCATAATCTAAAAATAAATTTAAATTTACTTTACAACAGAAAATATTTTAAGAAAAACTGTTGTTTTATCAGCATTCATTAAAAATTTACTTGACATTTTTTTTTAATTAATTGCCTGCATTCTTTAACTTTTACTGTCTTAACTATAACAAATACTTTTACACTAAAAACATAATAAAACAATTTGATATTAATGCCTTTAAAAGTTTTGTTTATAATTTAATTCAATAATTTTCACAAATCCATTGAAGGTATAAAAATAATGCTAAAGCTTCTAGAAAATAAGCATGAATTTTAGTCACTTATACACTATGCTAATTTTAGATTTTACATATGTATAATAGAAGTAAGAAAGACAAACTGATATATAATGGGCATATGTAGAGGTTCTTTTAAACTTTTTTTTAACCATTTAAAGCTATTTCTAGGATCCACTTGTCTAGTAATAAAATTAAAACAACTCCAGAAACTAAAAATATATTATTTATAGGGTACATAATATGGCATTTGTGAATTATCAGGATATGGTGGATATGGCATTGATGGATTACCAGGATAAGGTGGATAATAAGGCATTGCAGGATTACTAGGGTATGGAGGATAGTTTGATATGTCATTATTTGAACCAAATGGATAAATAGGAGCAAGATTATTTGGAGGATTTGAATATGGATTGTAAAAGTTTGAGTTTGAATTAACATCAGAGTAACTTGAAGGATAATTATTTTCTGGAGGTATATTAAGAAGAGGATCAACAAATGGTAATGATGGGTAATTTACAATAGAATTAGGAGGTATATAATTTGGAGGAGGATTAACTGGAATAAATCCACTATTAGAATAAGGAGGAGCTAAAGGCAAATTAGAAGATGGAGGGACAGGATTATTTGGTAAACCATAAATATTGGGTTCACTTGGTGGACTTGGAGTAATAGGACTAAAAGTAATTGTTGTTGGTAAGAAAGGAGGCTCTAAAGTTCCAGGAAATCCAGGTGTTCCTGGTGTTCCAGGATTACCTGGAGACCCTGGATTTCCAGGTGTGCTTGGTTCTCCAGGGAGTCCTGGTGTTCCAGGATTACCTGGAGAACCTGGAGTACCAGGGGTATTGGGTTGTCCAGGAATTCCTGGTGTTCCAGGATTACCTGGAGAACCTGGAGTACCAGGGGTATTTGGTTGTCCAGGAATTCCTGGTGTTCCAGGACTCCCTGGAGAACCTGGAGTACCAGGGGTATTGGGTTGTCCAGGAATTCCTGGTGTTCCAGGATTACCTGGAGAACCTGGAGTACCAGGGGTATTTGGTTGTCCAGGAATTCCTGGTGTTCCAGGATTACCTGGAGAACCTGGAGTACCAGGGGTATTTGGTTCTCCAGGAATTCCTGGTGTTCCAGGAATACTTGGAGTGCCTGGAATACCTGGTGTTCCAGGAGTACCAGGTGTGTTTGGTTCTCCAGGGATTCCTGGTATCCCAGGAATACTTGGTGTGCCTGGAACTCCAGGTGTGCTTGGTTCTCCGGGATTTCCTGGTGTTCCAGGAGTTCCAGGTGGGTTTGGTTGTCCAGGGATTCCTGGTGTTCCAGGAATGAGTGGATTTGGTGTAGTAGTAGTAATAATATTGCCAGGTATATTAGGTATTTCTGGACCAGTAGGAAATCCAGGAGGACGGGGAATATTAAATATTGGAGGCAATATAGGAAAATGTGAATTATCTGGATTTGATGGGGGATTTATTATTGGATAATTTTCCCCAATTACAAGGGTACTACTAATTCCAGTAGAAGGAATTATTGGAAATCTGTTGAAGTTGTTTGGTACTACTAGGGGAAAATAAGCACTGCCTGGATATTGCATATAAGAACTCCCAATATTCCTTAAAGGGAGTGGATATATTCCTCCTGTTCCTAAACCATTATTAGGAAATAAACCCATATTGTTTATATTTAAACCAGAAGCAAAATTTCGGATCCCTAAACCAGCTGGAAATGCACCAATTCCAAATCTATTTGTAAACTGATTTGCAAATAAATTTCCTGTGTGTAGAGGTGATATTCCACTAAATTCTGGTTTCATATTAAGAAAACCTGCATTTCTTTTCTTCCTTAATTTTGTTTCATTAAAGTTTGTTTCCAGGTCATTTGATGGATTTGTTACAGGCTGTTTTTCAAGTCTTCCAACAAGTTGTAACTTTTCATGTCCATCATAAAAATCAATATATCTACAAAATAAATAAATTAATAAGTATATTTGTTCATTTGCTTAGCTAAGAATAATGTAATTAAATACAAATTAGAAATAAATGTCCAAGTATAAGTAAATAATATTAAAAAATAAATATTCAGTTTATGTGAACAAGTTATCTGTTGTTTTAAAATATATATAATGAGCTTAAAATTTAAAATATTTTGAGAAATCCAGAGTTACAACTTGGTATCATAATAAATTCACTCACAACTCATTAAAATTTAGAATTTACTTATATAGTGAACCCTGGGTAAATTATAATTAATTCTCAAATAGTAATTGTTTCTGGATCTATAGCTGATTGATTTTTACATAGCTCAGTAGCAAATCCAGTTATTTCTATTATATTATAATACTCCTTAATGTAATTTCAATCTTCTAAAAAACTTTTCTCAAAACATTATAGTAATAATAAATAAAAACAGAAAATCATATAATATTAAAATATTAGCTAAAATACAAATTTATACTAAAATTCTCTCATATCTGTAATTTTATCCATTAAGAAATAGACCTTCTCAAGTAAAATTTTTTGCTTTGTATAAATATGAGTGTCTACCTTTTATCACCCAGTGGATGACTTGTGTGATCAAGTTGAAACATCAGTATATCAATATTTAAATTTTTTATCATGGATGAACCCACAAAATATATCTTTATATATATATATTGTTTACATTGGGAATTTTACTTGAGAAAATCTATTTGTTAATAGTTGAAATCATGATAATGAGATAATTTTAGTATAAATTTGTTTTTAGCTAGTACTTTAATGTATATATATATATTGATTTGTTTAAATTATGAATATCATGAAGATGGTATTCACACATTTAACAACTAGTTAAATATTACTACATCTGTTTTAATACATAATAAGGTAAACTGGTCTTTTGGAACATAATGTAATGTATGTGCACACACATAATGTAAAGCTTGCAAGGAGAAGTAGAAATAATCACATAAAATTTCCATATAATTATTTAAGTAAAATCTGGAATGATTTAAATATTCATGAAGTAATCTTTTTTTTTTTTAGATTTTTAAAGAACCATAGATTTTTTAAAACCAAATGAGTCTATTGAATACAATTATTTTTATTAAATTTGTTTGAGACTTCAAAGAAAATGTAAACTTTTTAATGTAATAAATAAAACAAATGATTTTTAGGTGAAAAAAAAACAAAATTGTTGTTGCTTCTTTATAATAAACATTATTTACAGTTAATTCTAAAATATGTTATTATTTAAAAGCTTAAGAAATATTGTAATTTATTTGGTATTGACAAATGCAAATACAAAAATTAGCAGAAATGTAAATAAACTATTATCTTGTTTTTATTAATCAAAACAAAACTTATTTTACATCCCTTGTATAGTGCATTCAGGTTAACTGATTTCTAATTAGACAGTAAATAATTGTAGAATTTGCAGCAAACTAGTTTTGAAGAACAGTTTGATAGTCTCTATATTGGTATATTTTATTTCCTCAGAAAAATAAAGAATTTCTTTATTATGATTTTATAGACAATATGTGAAAATTACATCATTTTCCTGGCTGTAATCCATATAATTATAAAAGCTAAATAGAGTTGAGGTATGATTACTTTTATTATATATATATTGAAGGTTCATCTATGTTAAAAAATTTTAATATTAATATACCAACATTTTGACTTGATCACACAAGTCATCTACCAGGTGATAAAAGGTTTGAACCCACAAAATATGTCTTTTATATATATCTGTAAACTAAAATTTATGGCATGTTAATGTATAATGTAGTTTTTCAATCTATGGAAATATTTTTTAATATTTGTTAATATTCAAAGTCAGAATTATATTTCACAATATAGAGCATTTGTCATACCTTTAACTACATTTTTGTATTATTTGTAATCCGTAGATTTATAAATCATTATTTTGTTATTACAATGAAATTATTTAATAATAGTATAAATTCAAATATTGTATTTTTTTCACAGTCTCCAGGGAACTTAGGATCTCAAAGCCATTTTTGACATAACTATATTTGTGATATATGTATACATATATGTGTGTGTTTTCCTGAAAGTTTGTAGTGATGGAGTTTAATTGTATTTTTCTATTGGATTATTTCCATCATTTAATATGAGTATTGAATGTTTTTAGAAAAATTTAACTTTATTTAAATATTCCAAATAAATTCAAGTGTTAACAGGTTAGTAAATGCACAATGTTTCAAGAAGTATTATTTCTCCCTCTTCTTCAGGTGTTGCTGACATGACCAGTGGCAGTACTAGCATGGGCTTCAAACCTGGACACTTAGATTCTGGAGTATTGAACTTTAAAATAATTTTTTAATCAACTAAACCATTTGGTCAAAGGCAACAATCATTAGAAATTTCATACATGTATCTATGAGATTCCTCCTGATTTCTCAACTTTTTCCTAAAAAGTTGATTAGTGGTTTTCATACATTGTGTATAGTCACACTAGGTTGGCTTATAGGATTTTTTGCCATTATCATGTGAGAAACTTCTTTAAATTTTCTTCTTTGCATCTTTTCTTTTCTATCCAATATTTTTATATTTTTCCAATTGAACATATGTTCATTGACACACACATGGTCAGCTACTTTAGACATGTCTGTTTTCTCTCTTCTAATCATCAGTTTGTACTCTTGCAAGCACTTTTCAATGCAACAACTGGTCTCACCAATATATTTTCTTCCACATTCACATGGTATTTCATAGATGCAGGTTTTTCTTAGGCTCTGTAGATGTTAAAAATCATCATAGTGTGGAATGGCTCTGGAAAGCTATTCTGATGTTATACTAATTGTAGACTTTCCTTAATTTGTCTGCCATTTTTGGAAGGTATGGGTACACTACAATACCAGTAATTGTTTTTATCTTGATGTTTCTTTTTGTTGTCTATTTAATGTTTTCTTAATAACAGCTGATGGATAATCATTTTTCATAAGTCTTTTTTCTATATAGATCTTTTCTTTTTTCAAATCACTTGATTTTTGAACAATCTTCTTTTGCTCTGTTCTATAGTGATGGTATAATTTCATGTTTTGTGTTTCTGGTGTGATTGGATGTATATGTTAGGTATTTTCCTGTATGTGTAGGTTTCTGGTGAACTGCAGTTTTGATTTTGCCATTAGGAGAGTCTTGTCACAAGAATATCTAATAATGCCAATTTTTGTTTTTGTTATGATACTATTGTGAATTTAATTGAAGGGGAATGTAGTTGATGTGTTTCCAGAAAGTTTAAATGGTGATAATAGTTTACAAACCAGAACAGCTCTTCCTATTGATAGTATAATGGAACTATTAACATTCTGCATAAAAACAACCTACTTTCAATATAACACAGATTTCTTCCAACAAAATCAACAAATGGCTATGGGCTCACCATTGTCTCCCTTGATTAGCAATATTTACATGGAAAAACTTGAAACCTAAGACATAAACACTATTTCATAACAACCTAAGTTGGCTTCACTATGTGAATGATACATTTGTTGTTTGGTAACATGGTGAATCACTGCTATAAACTTTCTGGAAACACATCAATAACATATCCCCTTGAATAAATTTCACAATAGAATCAGAACAAGAACAAAATTAGCATTTCTAGATGTTCTTGTGATATGACTTATGGCAAAATCAAAACTACAGTTTACTGGAAACCTACACATACAGGAAAATACCTAGCCTATACATCCAATCACACCAGAAACACAAAACATGTTATACTTATCACTATGGAACAGAACAAAAGAAGTTTGTTCTGAAACCAGCAACTTGGAAAAAGAAAAGATCTATATAGAACAAACTTTTATGAAGAATGGTTATCCATCACCTCTTATTAAAAAACATTAAATAATCAACAAATAGAACCATCAAGAAAAAAGACAATTATTGGTACTGTAGTGTACCCATACATTCCAAAATAGCAGACAAATTAAGGAAAATCTGCAATCAGTACATCAGAACAGTTTTCCAGAACCATACCAGATTATGAGGATTTCTAACATCTACAAAGCCTAAGCTTGAAATGCTGAAAAGAAAAAAACTGCATCTATGAAATACCATGTGAATGTGGATGTACATATATTGGTAAGACCACTCATTCCACTGAAAAGCACTTGCTAGATTCCAAATGGATGATTAGAAGAGAGAAAACAGATATATGTGCCAATTAACATATGTTCAATTGAGAAAATAGAAAAATATTGGATAGAAAAGAAAAGGTACAAAGAAAAAAATTTTAAAAGCTGCTTATACAACAATGGCAAAAATCCCATAAGCCAACCTAGTGTGACTATACATAATGTATGGAAACTACTAATCAACTTTGCCCTTAGGAAAAAGTGGAGTAATCAGGAAGAACCTCATAAATAAGTGTATGAAATTGTTACTTACTGTTGCTTTTGGCAGGATGACTCAGTTCGTTAGTGTGTTATCTTAAAATTCAATACTCAAGAATCTAAGAGTTCAGGTTTGAATCCCATACTAGTACTGTCACTGGTCAGGTCAGAAACACCTAAAGAAAGGGAGAATAATATCTTTCAAGACATTGTGCATTTACTAACCTGTTTGATGTATTATTACTAACAGTTGTATATCTTTGGGAAGTTTATTATAAGTTTAATTTTTCTAAAGACATTCAATACTCATGTTAGATGATTGAAATAAGCCAATACAAAAGTGTGTGTGTGTGTGTGTTTCAGCATCCAAATATTTTTTTAGAATTATTTAAATGTTGATAAGGCCATAAAAACATTTTTAAAATCTACTCACTTTACATTAAAGGTTTTATGAGTATTCTTTTTTTTTGATGACCAATACATCCATAGTACCAGTTGGCCCTAAATATTGATTATGATCAAAATTGATGTCAATATTCCAGTATTTTTATTTATTGTTGTGGATAATTTACCACTTAAATATGTGTAAGCAGATGAAATATTGATTATTATATAATACTATGCTTTAAGATTGGCATTAACTAGATGCTGATTGGTCTAGATTTTACTTTTTAATCCAGTTACATAGGTATGACTATTGACTCCTGGTGATTATTTCTAGAATTGCTATGCTAATTATGTATAGTGACATCTGATGATGATTTTATCTCAATTTTTACACTCAGTAAAAAGAGTGATGATTTTATTGATGAGTAATCTTTTTGTTTTTTGAGAATTTTAGTTTAGTTTTTCATCTAATGCCCTCATTCTGTGCTATTGTTAAATTGTGCCCAATATGGGACTCAAATTAAAAATTAACCAAACCTTCAACCAACCTCAATAATCTTTTTTTTTTGCTTTTGATGTTGACTTGTGTCACATTGGTCTACCTTTATTCTGTACAATTATAAAGATGACCCAATTCTTTGCCTGATGGTGATCATTTTTTTCTCACCAAAACTTCAAAATGATCACATAACATGAACTTTGAAGATAACCTTACATTTGAGAAACAAGAAACTACAATTATTTTCAAAAGTATAAAGATATACAAAAAATAATTATTATGAAATATGTGACAAAAGTATATATAATATTTTTTTTTGCAATGATAGATTATAGACTACAAAATATGATGTTAATGTTTATGTAAAAAGATTTCATGTTTAAAGAAAAACAGAAGAAAAACAATGGATAAACTTTTATCTATTGGAGTTTGCTTAATCGCACATTACAATTATTGGTGGATGATGTTGGATTTTGTAATTATATTGAGGATACAATGTTGTCATGTGCTTCTATGAAGTATTTTTACCTCAGGCACTGCAGTAACTCTTTCTCATGTTTTTACAATTTACCAGCCCTTAAGACTCAAATTTTTACAATTTATCAGCGTGTAAGACTCAAAATCTAGTAGGACATAATTTTCAAGATTTTATATTTACCAACTTTTAAAACTCAAGGAAGCAAATTTTAACCATTAAGAGATTCCCAATGTTTGTGTACTTATTAGTATCAGCTTCTTAGCTCTAAAGGTTTTTATGAGAGAGGCTTCAGAGTTCAAAAATAATATTAGTATTTTGTATTTATGTTTTAGGTAGCTTATAGTGTTTAATATGATATAGCTATTTTGTTTTTTGTGATGCATTGTGTACTTATTTTCCAATGGTTGGATTCTTATTTATCCCCGGATTTGAAGTCACTTCATATTTTTTAATTGTTAAATGCCAATTTGATGGTTTGATTTGTGAACGTTATTCTAACCATGTAAGTATGTCATAATTGTGTTATTCTTATTTCATCTGTTTTATGTTCTGTGTAACACACTTTTGGGGGGAATGTTTGTGGTGATGGCATTTGTCTGTAAATATATGTTAGATTATTTCAAACATTTAATTTAATTCTTAAATGATTTTGGAAGGTTCATTTATTATACAGATATTAGTACTTCTACAAGTTTGTATATTTAATACAACTTTTCAGGTGGTATTTTTTCTCTCTTTTTTCCAAATGCTGCTAGCCTGAATAACCAATAGTAGCATGACAATCAAACTGGTTATCTTTAGATTCATAATTATGGAAAATAAGTTTGAAATTTACTTATCCTCTTGACACCCTTACTATATTAATGGCAATATTAATGATCAATTTTCAAACATTGTGGATTATCACTCTAGTTTGATTTATAGAGTTATATGCCACTTCCATCTCAACAGATTATTTATTTACTTTTTCTTTTCTGCATAATATTCTTGTCTTCTAAAAATCAAACAACACATGTTTGTTGATATATGTCTGGTCTTTTACTTTAGATGCATCTGCTTTTTTTAATCATTAACTTGTGATTTTTTAAACATTATTACATTATTGATGGAATACTAGTGTCTTTGACATTTGACTTTCCATATTCACATGGAGTTTTACAGATATAGTTTTTATTAATAAATTTAAAGGTTGTTGATCTTTCACATGCGCCTACTATTGTTTCTCAGACAGCCAATCAGCTGTTAAACAGTGGTCTGAAGAGCGATCAGGCCTTGATGCATGACAGAGATTTTGATAAGAAAAGGATGATACCACCCTTCTCTTTACTTAACTTTTTATATATAAAAGCCAGGCTTAAGCATCTTGGCTTGAAAGCTTGAAGATATAAACATATTCATTTATTACTTACTCAGTTTTTGTTTTTCACCAACTCAAATTTAGATTTTAAGAGATCAGGACTTCCCAACTGGGAAAAGAGAAGAATATTGAGCAGTGAGAGAAAAGTAAAAAAAAAAGTTGCTCATATGACAATGATACATTACTTTATATATCAATATTAAGTGATCATCTCTAATGCTTCAAAACTACTCAGTAATTTTGCTTTTGAAAAATAAAAAAATCAGAAAGAACTGTCTAAATAACTATAACATTTCTACTGATCATTGTCTTTGATATAGTATTCTAGCTGTTAGAATACTGCCTTAATTTTTTTTCTTTTTAAAATTGAGTTGTTAATCCACTAAACACAACATGGTTACCCTTATTTATGCATACAGAAGCTGTCAAAAGAGAAGCAAAACTTTCCATACAAAAGTGCCATCCAGCGCAAGCCAGAGTAATCAATGGATGTAAGAAAGTTTTGTGCAAAGTCCCTATATAGTGGAATATTGAATAAATAAGCACTACATAGGGATTTTATGCACAAAACTTATTCATTGTTTACACTGATTTGCACTGAGTGGCACTACTGTATGAAGGATTTTATCTCTGTTTTAACTTAAAATGTTACTTGTTTTGATGCCCTCCTAATATTATCACTGATGAGACCAGTGACCTCTAAAAAAAATAATATCACTTCAAACATTGTATTATATGATAGCCTGTATTTTATCATTAGCAAATGAATATAATCAATAATCTCAGTCTGTTGTCAAGGTGACCTCTTTTTAACAATAAATGTTAAATATTTTAAAAGTAGGTTGCCTTGGCAAAAGACTGGCATTGTTGATTGTTATTGGCATTGTTATTGCCTAAATGTCAGATTTTATTAATTACTTATAAATCCATTTAGCCATGAGCATTATTGCACTTTATATATATATGACAATAGATGGCATTGTACCAAAAACACTGTCAAGCGTAGTTTGTTTACATAAACGTCAGAACAAGCATTCACTATCTCTAACTTTAATTTCCACCTTCAGATCATGATTTCAAGCTATTTTCTATCATCAGTGAAGGACAGGAATAAGAAAATAGATCTGAACACAAACTCTGAGTGTTTATGAAACAGTTTCTATTCAGCTTGCAAGCGTGAATCTTTTCAAGACACGTTATGTCTTCAAACTCAGCATAGCAAGCCAAATAGCTACATGGGTCTGATTTCAGTTCAGCATCACCACATAGTAGAAGCCTCTGCAATATATATCATTGCTAGAAAGACCTCAAAGGTACATTTATGAAAAACAAAAAGCAAGTTAAAAACTTGCTAACGCTTGTATTTATGTCAACAGATGGCGTTCTACCAAAAACACCATCAAGCATACGTTTACATAAATGTCAGAGCATGCATTCACTATCTCTAACTTTAATTCCACTTTCAGATCATGATTTCAAGTTATTTACTATCATCAGTGAAGGACAGGAATAAGAAACTAGATCTAAACACTAACTCTGAGCATATATGAAACAGTTTCTATTTAGCTTGCATGCGTGAATCTTTTAGACACATAATGTCTTCAAACTCAGCATAGCAAGACAGATAGACATATGAGGTCTTTCTTGCAATGATATATATATTGCAGAGGCTTCTACTATGTGGTGATGCTGAACTGATATCAGACCCCTATAGCTATCTGGCTTGCTATGCTGAGTTAGAAGACATTACGTGTTTAAAAGATTCACGCTTGCAAGCTAAATAGAAACTGTTTCATAAATGCTCAGAGTTTTTGTTTAGATCTAGTTTCTTATTCCTGTCCTTCACTGATGATAGCAAATAGCTTGATATCATGATCTAAAGGTGGAACTAAAGTTAGAGATAGTGAATGCTTGCTCTGACGTTTATGTAAACAAACATACGCTTGACGGTGTTTTTGGTAGAACACCATCTATTGTCATATATATATATATGTGTGTGTGTAGTAGTTGATGATCTAGTCCTAATGTTGAGTGCTGGTTCAGCATGAAATATGCATATTGAGATCATTAATATTTTTCTCATGTATGTGGTCATGTGTATCAGTTATATAAGATGGAGTGGATATCTGTAGGAAACGTAAAAGCTCAAATTTAAAATCCTTCTATTTAGAATAAGTTCAGTATAGACAATAAACTTGTATTTAAATATTATATGTGGACATACTTTTATATTTTTATTGCAGTTAACGTTATACTGATTTGTATTGAAGTATAATTTAAGGTTTAACTAATTACTTATATTAATAAAATGTAAAATACATAGATTAAAATTCTAACTGCAATTATTGGTATAAATAACTTACGATATATTTTTAACTATGTTTTTATCTTCATCTCGGAATTCTTCGTTACCAATTACTACTAGAAAGTCATCATTACCACCAAGAATTGGTTTCTTAGTGTAGCATATTGATCTTGGTTGAGCATCAAGAAATGATTGAAGATTTGCAACAAATTCTAAATAAATATAAAATGATTAAAAATATTAATGACAGTGACATATTAGTTTAGAGAATTTCTGTTGTATTTATACATGAATAACATACATGCACACACACATATATTGTGACATTAATTTAGAGAATTTCTCTTATATTTATATATGAAAAATAAGTGCAATATATATTGAATAGAATTGTTATTAGTTATTTGCCAAAAAAACAACAACACCGATTTCACCTTAACATCAAGTTTTTGAGTGTATTATAATTTTCAAACGACATCTTATATCTTGCTTAATATTGTGTTAAACGCTGTCTTATCCTTTCTTGAATATCCTTTTTTGAGTTATTTCTGTTTACTTTTGTAAATCATATTTGTCGTACATATTCCATTCCAAAGTAGTTTTTGTAATCTTTACATTTTTAAGTAAATCATCACTTTAAGATTTCTCTTTTCAACTTTTATTTTCAATAATATTTTGTTACAATACAAAATGGGATCGATTAAGATATTAAAGCAACTAATCAACAAAAATAAATAGAAGAGTATCTCATAATATTTAATATCTTGCCAATTGGCCACAGAGTAAATTTCCTGTTTATGCAGTATTGGAGTAACTAACCCCCAAGCTACCATTGATGCCTAAATCAAAACTCTGAATTATTTAAATTTATTTAATTATAATATCCTTTTTTCAGAACAGTAGTCACTATTCCAGATCAATCATCTAATCCAAAATAATCTGCCAAGAAAAGCTTCTTCTTTTATCTAACCCCACTATTTTGATACTAAGCAACACAATATGATGAAAGATTCCCTGAAAACTTAATCCTAATTTTTCTGAATTTTTATAAATTTATTTCTTATATTGTTTCTGTGTTCAAACTAATATAATGCTCAACTAATCAATATTAGGGGGGGGCAGAGATATATATGAAATTAAAATAAATGAGAAAAGGCTGATGCATGGAAATCTATATGGCTACACGATGAATATATTTGCATATATTAAATGTATTGAGTGTTTATACATGTTTATAAGATACATTTTATTCTCTAATTGGTTAGTTTTGTTTTTTATTTAACTCACTAATATTCAATAGTTTGTGTAAAATTACTATTGTTTTAAAAAAAATAATACGTATATATAATATTTTATATAAAAAATGTTTTATTTCATTTGAAGAGTGATTCACTAAAAAATATTGTTTTTGTGTGGACCACAATTTGAATCGATATTATTAACTTGAAATAAGACAATGTGTGTGAGTAGGGATGTTCATAAAATAAATTATTCTGATTAAATAAATTATTTTCATAGATGCCTGCTTTTGCTTCAAATTAAAGATTCCCAAATTGTGGTCTAAGAAAAAATATATTTTATTAATTTTTATTCCATTACTTCTCAAATTAAATAAAAACTTTTTTTTATAAAATTTATTTTATATATTATTTTTTACTTTTAGTTACTGGATATGTTATAACAGACCTTTTTGTAACAATTGAGATTCACATTTACAAATTAAGAATACAAACAATGTCACCCATATTTCTGACTTAATCAGTGAAGAACTTATAAGCTTCATGCTCCCAAATCATAATGCTTTATATATATATATATATATATATATATATATTAGCAATATATATATATATATATATATATATATATATATATATTGTAACCTAATAAAAATAGAAAGATAAGAGATAAGAAGAAAATAAAATGAAAGAGGAAGAGAATAAAGGGAGAAAATTATAAAATGGAAGTAAAATATATAACCTATTAGAATAAGAGGGGGTGTGAGAAAGAGAGAAAAAGAGATAATGCTAATAAAGAAATGAGAGAGTGAGAGAAAAGAAAGAGATAAGAATTAATAATGAAATAGAGATAATTATAAATAATGAAATAGAAGTAATGATAATGATAAAAATAAATGATGGAAAAGAAAAGAATTGAGAGGGAAAAGAAATGGGAAAAATAATAGAAATGGTATATATAATAGAGAGAGAGAAAAAAATGAGATGATAGGAAAGATATAAAAGAGAAATACAAGAAGAAGATGGAATAAAGGAGAGAGAAATGAAATGAGATGATGGAAAGATATGAAAGAGATATAGAAGAAATGACATGAAAAGAAATGGAATAAAATTGAAATGATATAAAATGAACTATAAATTAGAGACTCTAAACTACTTGGCTCAGTGGGGTTGCAATAAATTTAAAGAAAAGAGATGATGATCCAGAGATGTATAATCAAATAAAGGTCAAATTCAATACTGATGAACTATAACTACTACAGTATATTAATATTTTAATAAACCATACAAAAGATTATCTAAAATCACTAATCAATGCTTACCATACTAGTCCTACTAATAGACTATACACTCTCTGAATAAGACCTATGATGCTTTACTTTATAAGATTATCTTACAGAATTATATTTACTAAAACAACAAGAGTAAATAATCTCAGGGATTTCTAAACTAAAACTCTTGTATAAAATTACAGTTTAAGTTAAGTTGCCTAATAAAGAATTACTGTGATTAATAAATAAATAAGTGATATCTTAGCTGACCATAAAATAATTAGAATATGTTCAATCTTAAAATAAAACAAACATTAATTCAAACAATTTAATGAATCAATTTAAATTTAACTAATAATGGCCTATTATCTAAGATATTACTTGAGAAAAGAAAAGAGCAAGGGTACTTTTAATGCCTTTCCATACTCATAGACAACCACTAAAGACCTCAAATGCAAATGGATTAGAATTCTTTAAATATATAAGATTTAAGATAATGATAGATGATGTGCAGTGAATATAAGATAATGTGCAGCTTTTAAAATAATATTAGTTAAAATATTCTTCTGAAGTATCAATATTGTTAATCTGATATTGCATAATCTTTAGTCTGAAAAATATACTGATAATTTTAAAAAAAAAATAAACTTTTAACTAAATATTTAATTATGTATCTGCTATAATGCAATTATCTGTATTGGTGATTCCATGTGAGAATCATTTACTTTAACATAGCTTTTTTTTAATTTTCAAGACAGTATCAATTGTATTTAATTAACTTAGAATCTACTTGTAAATTTCTGAATTGAAGATTCAATAACTTTAAAATTTAAGACTTTGTGAACTTGGAACCCAAGACAATAATATATTTTCATATAAAAGTAAAACAAACAAACAAAACTTTTGAAATAATAATAATTTAATTTATTAATAATGAGAAGAAATGTTTATAAATATAGTGGAATACAAACAGTGCCAATACCGCACTAAGATTTTATATAATTATTTGGACTAATTAATAATATTATTGTGTCATCTACTAATCAGAATAACACACAGAACTATGTTTATATTGAAAACCCTAAGCTTAATTTTATACTCCTCACCTTAACAAATGCTAAGTTGGAGTAAGCATATTCAACAATACTTTTTAAAAATATCATCACTAGTTTCACGGATATAACTAATATCACAGCTAGATATATCTTCACATCAGATTAAGATAATACTAAAATTAAACTAACTTAAGTGTATGGGACAATCATTCATCAGAGATCAGTTATAATTTTTTTAAAATAACTTTAGGCCACATAAAATTATTTCCTCAATGTTATAAAGATAATGATATAACAGACTTACAAATCCAGCGGCAAAATTCTGGATGAAAATATTAAATTATTATGTGTGAATTGCCACTTATACCATATGCATATTTAATATACTTTAAAATAAATATAACTTATTGTTGGTTAGCTTGTGTGCGATAAAACTATCATAGCAGCACAATTCAAACATTGATATACCTATGAGCCTTAAATTAGCTACAACTACCTGAAGAAATACATTTCCTCAAACAAGCATATCTTGTCATCACAAATCTAAACCAAATGCAACATCACCTACTGTGGTGGAATTAGCATTAAGTCATCATGAATAATAGACAAAAATATAAAGATACTAGGCTCCTCAGAGCTGGAAAAGAATATGATGGCTTCCAAAAATACCTAACTTCGAGGCAAAAATGACGATGTCTGGAATTTATCTTCAGTACATCTGGGAACAGGAACACCCACCAGAAAAGCACAATCCTCTCATGGGATATCCAATGCTTATAAATGTGATCATCATCACTGAAAAATATCATATAATAACCCTCTTTTGGGGACAAGCACTATCAAATCATGGAAATACAATACAATAAGGGTGGAGGATACTCTCAACTCCATAAACATATTCAAAAATTATGAACTAAGCCTAATTCTTGAGGCTACCCAAATACTAACTAATAGCAAGATATATACTTCACTTAAACTGACTAAGTTATTTCCAAGAAATTTATAAAATACAAAACATATATCCAATATTCGAACCAACAAAGCAAACTATGTGTCAACTGACTACTGTAGAAAATTCTTTAAACTTAAATGCATATAAAATTCTAGGCAAGGCACAATGCACACATAACAAAATATTAAATGCAAAAAATATAGTTACTAGTGGACTTTTGAAATGGTAAATTAAATGCAAGAATATTTACTTCTCGATAAATATAAAATATTTGTAATTATTCTTAATATAACATTCATAAAACAAATGAATGGATATTTTCTGATAAACTTCTTTAATAAATTTAAAATAAAATTGAGTAAAACATCCCATTTATATGAAAATAAGACTGTGATATTTAAGTCTCTATAACTAAAATTATTAAATAGAAACTAGCTAGTGTAATGCTTGATAAATAAACTAAATCTACTTAAGAATGGCAAAGAGAATTTGCTCATTAGATAAACCTATTTCGTTTTAAAATTATAACACTAGTTTTCCTGTATATTTATGCAAAAAGTGTTACATAAAAATTTAATAGCATAAATATTTTTATGGTTTCATTCTTTTTTTAACCAATAAAACAAACAATAAAAAAAATAAAAATAATACATTAACTTAAGTTCATATTTCGGCTCCGTGATGATTTTTCCATTTCATAATGTATAGAGAATTTATCCAGGTTTAGATATCTATTTAAATTCGAAGCTTCAACTAATACATTTATATACATGGCAATCATTTCCAAACAAAAATGTTCAGTAGTTCTTTATATAAACACGTTCACTTTCTTTTATCTTTAAAGATAATTTTAAATATTAAAATAATAAAACATCGTAAGCATAAACATAAGTTGGGACTGGAAAATAAATTATTCAACTGAGTAGCATAAGTATAATAAGCATAAGTATAAGTAAAATAAGCCGGCATTAAAAACAATAAACTCTTCAGCTGAGTATATGTTTTTATTTTAGATTTATAATCCTAGGTTCAAACATGGAATAATTATAATATATCTATTTAGTTAACTTTCACTGTTCTTCTTTAGATAAATGCATTTTTTTTAAAAAATAGAGCTCTTTCTTTAAAAAAACGTTTCTTAATATTTAAAAATGTATTTCTTTTTTTTTAAACAAATTTCCTTTTATTTATTTTTAAAGCATAAGAGTAGACTTTGTTTATAATTAAGGACGCTCCTTGTTTTATGAACTAAGATCAATGATCATAAAGTTACTTATAAGTACTGGCTACTATAACAAAACATTACGTATTTGACAGAGACAAGTTTATTAATAATATTTTTAAATTCATTTAAAGTTTTACTTCCAAACAAATTCTTTTCATATTACTGGCATAACCGAGAATTAGCATTTTAAAATACATATTTTCTTCTTAAATATTATTCTTTTAAGAGCATATTTACATGTATATAGCATGTATTAATAATGCAGTATTAAATTTAATGTCACTTTTAATTTATAAAGACACTAATGCATTTCAATTTTAATATTTTAAAATGTTTGAATGTCTTTTTTTTTTTAATTTCTTCTTCACGTGTATTTTTAATTTAATAGGAGACATACTATAGTTTAGTGCAATAAAGTCTTTAGCCATAACAATACTTAATAATTTAAGTTTTACTTCTAAATAAAGAAAAATGAATAGAAAAAGTAAATGAAATATGAGACGCTGTATTTTTTCCTTCACACATTTTACCGTAAATTTTAATGCCTCAACTGGAATGAAAAACTATCAGGAAAAATGGATTACCTTTTCTTCTCAGCCCACTGTCATTACTGGATGATTTAAAATAATGGTTTTAAATACAAACTTTTATTTTTTTTTAGAAAATATAAAGTTTTAAAAATTACTTTTTATTAAAGGACTTTTAAGATTCAGCTACACATATATTAAAAACAGATCAGCAACTGAATGACCCTTAGATCTCCGTTTATCTCACAGTTTTTCACCCACCTACAGTTTAATTAAAAACCAATAAAAACTATTTTTTATTAAATTTTAATATTCCAACAAACCAGCTGTAAAATCGATCTAATGATGTAATCAATATAATCTTCCCATACCACGTGACCTTCAGCTGGAAAATCTAAATTTTATTATTAACAATATTGTGCAATATTTTTTTAAATGATATTTTATCCAAAACAATAGTACTAAATATAAAATTTAAAGTTATACTCTTTATTAAACCCTTAAATATTTTATTAAAATAATTTTATCCACACATTTGCTTTATTTATTTATTTAAACAATATGAGAGTTAAATTATTTTTTATTCTTATGTTTTCCATGTCTCTGCATGCATATATATATTCTTACATATGTCTAGTGTTACATTAATTGTTTAAAATTATTTTTAGAATTACAACAATAAAATGTTAATGAATATTTAATCTAAATAATTTTTATAGCTGGAATGTTAAGCTACAAAAACTAACAACAATTATTCTTATTTTTTTTCAATAAAAACTTACATATCAATTTTTTTTTTAATTTATTGCATACTTATTCCAACTTAATAATAATATCTTATTATTATTATTTAAACATTAGAATAGATTATACGATAGTTATTTTAAAATACATTTAATATTACTTACAAAACTGACAACTATTTCTGATATCTTTCATTTTTTTAGAATTCAAATTATTATTTAGCATTTTTTACCAACCTAACTCATATATCTTTTTCAAATACTTAGACATAATTCCATAATACAATAATGATTTCAATCAATACAAGATTATCCTATTTTAGTCATTAACTAATTTAATTTTCATTGTTATCATTATTATTTTTTTAAAAATCAAACAATTTCAAACCAAAAGGTTAAGCTAAGATAACCTTTGGCTCCTTTTGAAACTAAGTGAAACTTCAGTTAGGTACAATATATATATATATAAGTTGAAGATAAGAGTGACTGCTCTTATCTTTATAAAGTCGAATCTTGCATTTAGATTTGTAAAGGTGTCTCTTGCTATAAATTAAGTGCTCAAGGTGCATGTACTAAGGTTTTAACCTTATTTAAGTATTACTTCTGACATTACACTTAATAAGAATTAATATTTATAATTTAAGAAATGAAATTCATATGTGTTAAAAACTATTTACAATATTTTTTTTGTTTATGAATGTGTTTTAAAAAGGAAAGTTTTAGTTAAATAATAAAAAAGAAATTACATTTTATACATCATTTGTTTTACTTTTTATTTTAGTAAATAGAATATTCAGTGAAAGCATATTTAATGAAATATGCACACACACTTCAAAATTTGGCTTGCCAAAACTGTTAGACTGACAACCCTGAAATATTTCAGCAACATGTTACATTGTCTTCAATAACTAACATGTGTACAAAATTTGAAGATAATACATTTGATAAAAGTAATATTAAAAATTCATTACGACATTTGGCAGTAATAAACAAAGTAACAGATTTCTAAGATAAGTAAAACATTAAAAAAAATACAAATATCACATTAATGTTTGAATTCATCCATGTGAAAAATATGTTAGCCGAAGAGAATATATCATTACTATCTTCTCTTTGTGTATAAAGTCTTAAATACTCATCATAAGAAGTGAAAAGATTTTATCTGAGATCTCAAAATAAAAATAGGTGAAAAAAAACTACATTTTGTTGTAAAAAGAATACATGCCTAAGCTCTTTCTAAGTAGAGTTTATAATAAAAATTATAATCTCTTTTTGGCTATTATTTACTGAAATATTCTGCATATTTATTATTATTAAGTTTCATGTATATATGTTGAATTTTAAGTTATTTCCTAGTATTTTTGTAGGATAGCTTCTTTATTTAAATGGAAAGTCAAATATTAATTTTCAATAACATTTTTTTTTTATCTTACAAGATTTTCTCTAGATTCATAATTGATTTATTTATCAGTATTATTGGAGGCCATTTTCACTAACTTGTTGGTATTTTTTGGCCTAGATTGATATGAAGATACCCAAGCAAATCAAATTTGAGCATGAATTAACCCAATCTTTAATAGAGCAGGCAACAACTAATAATTGTAGACCTTGTACTGGATGCTGCTAGGAATAAGCCAATGCCCATCTGATAGATTTAGCTGGTCATTTTCATATAACTATAAATGTAAATATTATTATAATCTCTTCCGCATTGGTAGCTTGCCTCCTTGCTTTTATAAACTAAAGGCGACTGATATAATTGTTAGAACCAATTTCTTAATGTTGGAGATATATTTTATTTGTCTGACGTTATGGTCTGCATAAATACTAAATGATTGATTTCCTCAAAGTGAGTACTAACATTTCTTTGCAGTCTAATAAATAATCCTTTAGAACTAGTTTTCATAGCAGTCTATATCACCAATCTATATGTTAAGCAATGCAGGATTTCATTCATTAACATCACCGACTTTTTCTCTCATTTTTTAAATCCGCAATTATGCGCTGTGTATATAGACAATGAATTGCTTTGCAAATTGTAGATTTTAATATTTTTAATCTTACTTAAATATAACATTTTATAAACTGAAGGTATATATTTTTACATCACGGAATTGAAAAAATATCAATTGTTCACAATTAATTTGGGTCTAAATTATTTTTTCTATTGTGAGCTAAATAAATATTGTCCATTAAACGTATATCTTTAGTAACTTATATTATTTAAAAGAGCAAAAAACAATTACTCTTCCCTCTGACGTTAAAGGAGAGATTTTAGCTCTATAGCTTTGGCGCATGCACATTACAAAATTTATAATAGCTAATAATAAATGTATAATTAAATATGAAAATTGTTTTAACTTCCAATCTTGAATATTCCACCAAGCTTTTTTCGTTTATTCTTACAGATTTTAAGCCGCGGTATATGGGTCTGTAATACACACTTCATATATAGATATATAGCGAATGTATATGTCAATTTAACCGGAAGCAACTATACTTCTATATCAATAAATGCATAGAATAGAGGGATCTATTTTTTACATTTATTATTATATAACAAGTCTTGTTTATTTATAGCAATTGAAATGTGATTACTTCTGTTTAATTTATATATTAGGATTTATACTCTTTTACGAGATAACTGAAATACAGGCCATTATACACCTGTATCAATACATGTAATATACATGGTATATGGGCACAGACCTTCACACGACCCACCACTCTCCACTTTATGTCATAACACTGATAAACTTGAACACATATACGTCGAAAAGATAAATAATTACCAATATACTATTTCATGCTAAACCAGCAATCATCAGTTGGTCCAAATTATCATCTCTACACATATATGCAATAAGTGCTCAGATATATATATTAAGATAGCCAATCTTCATACTTTAATGGTCAGACTTCAATTCAGTTCACACTCCAACTCTTCAACCGTCCATCCAATTGAAAATCTAATGAGGGAATGCTCAAAGGCCACTTTGAGGCTGAGATTCTCGTCACATCCATGTTGGACCTAAAGTCAATCTGACCCCTTATGTACAGGACCTAATCCATTTAATACATATATGATTATTTATTTTATATTATGTCTAAATATTGTTTAAACTTTTGCGATGGTGGTGCTGTAACATTAACATCTTTATTTTTAAGTTACTTTTTTTAACTTTGATGCTTGCATATTTTGTGCACCATGTTCAATATATATGAGTATCATGATTCATTAACTATCATGACGTTAATCATCCTTGTATTGGAAGCAAAATATCGTTGTTCTCATTATATTTATCTTCTTGCTTCTTTTTTGATCGTTTTAGTTATAAGTAATTGCAAGGAAATAGTCATATATCATGTCTCTTGATATAATAAGTTTGTACTACAAATGTTATATAATGATAGTGCTAATAGCTCTTAACAGGCTTTTCTGAATATCCCTATCCTTAGACTGGTTTCTAGCTGTGGCTCTAGTGAGTGATGTGCTAGGACATTCAGGTATTAAATTTAAAAATATCTGGTCAAGCCTCAGCATTGTATTAAGTAGAAAATCTGAAATTTTCAGACATCCACATGTCTTCAAATTCATCTATCTATCTTAATTAGCCATATGTATGGGTTTGACAATTTAATATTGCTAAAACTATTAATACATGGTGTATCCGAATTTAGTTCAGTCCCATATGACTATTTAAGTTAGATAGCGGTATTTGAAGACATATGGATGTCTGAAAATTTCAGATTTTCTAATTAATCAGTAACTATTAAATAAATGCCGGGGCTTGACCTGTTATTTTTAAATTTAATAGCTGAATATCTTAGTAATTCACTGATGACATCCAGAGCTTGAAACCAGTCTGAGGATAAGGATATTCAGAAAAGCTTGTTAAGAGATATTATCATGCTCATTATACAATAGTTTTAAATAAAACTGACTTTAATTTTCTAATAAGTTTGCATTTATTTTATTATACAATTCTGATTCTTTCTGAATCTTTATATTGAGAATTTATTCTAATATAAATTTCTTTATCTTATTTTTGTCTTTTGGGTAAAAAGAGGTGACATTTGGATCTGCTTCACAGTCTTTGTAGGAATACTTTGTTTAAAATATTGACTCAGTTCCAGTAATAGCCTGTAATATCACCTTTTGGATTGGTGATTGATTTTAAATATTACTGTCATCATTGATGATTGATTTTAAAGATTACTATCATCATAAAAAAATCTTAGACCATGACTACATGCTACAGGAGATAGTGGTCTTCATTAAAATTGCTATTAAATCTATTTTTGATTATGGAAATGTGTTAAGTTTTTTTTTAAAAAAGTTGAGAATTAGATTAGGTCAATTATATTATGTATACAAATTATATGAATCCATAGATCATTTGAAATATTTAAATATTCTTTAAAAGCTTAGCTTGAGATATAGTACAAATAAACATAAATCAAAATTTATTCTTAATGTACTAGAATGGATAGATCAAGATATAATGAAAGAATAGTCAAAATTTTTCAAACAAACAAAAAATAGATCAATAAATTTGGAAAAGAGTTTGTTGATGTCTGATATTGAATATTATATTGTACAGTTGATGTTGGTTAAAATTTGGAAGTTTGTCATGGAAGATATGTCAACATGTAATTGTATATATTCCAAGAATATTAATAGAAAATATGTTTAAGGGTTTGAATGGTAATTCAGGTTTACAGTTGATAATTGATTATAAAAATGACCGATGTTTAAAATTTTAAAGGTATGATTTATTCTAGAATGTTTAGAAATCCATTGAATGTAAGGAGATTTTTACAACTGTAACAGTATCTTCCTTTATAAGTTTTCAGCAGCTGTGTTTCATACTATAATTTGTATTTATGTAAATCTGAGGAGATAGAAAGTAAAATGATGAGAGTCATAGCAAATCTTTAATAAGCTATGTTATAATGAAATTTTAATATACACCTGGGTCTCTTTTTACGCGGATTTATTTAACGCGATTTTGAAGTTACGTGATTCACGTTTCTTTGGAAGTCGAACTCTGATAATGCCTATTACTTTAAATAATAAATTTTGTGCACTTACATCATATTGAAAGTAATAGCACATTATTGGAGTTTGACTTTCATCTTAGTAATTTTAATATTTTCAGTGCTTTATAATAGTAAGATTTTATGCAATAATGAAATTAAAATCATGATTTCAACATTTTATGTATACACACATTAAATTTTACAAGATTATAATGTAAATTTGTTCAAACATTGTGTGTGTTAATTTTGCATTTTAAATATCATTCTGTTTTTTTAAAAAAGAACCTAATCAATTATTAATCATTTAGTGTCCGCAAGTTTATTTTTAATTATTTTCTTATTAATGAAACTAATCATGAACGTGCTCTTAAATTCCAATGAGAGCTAAATGGTTGTATGTCTGGATATCGTGAGCTTCATAAACAATTAATAAAATCATCATCTCAAAGATTAATTACTAATTACATTGGCGCTAGTTGTATCTCCTCTTGTGAAGAATCTGATTTTCCCCAGTTTGCAAACGAACCTGTTTATCAGCAAGTAGCGATAATAATTAAAATGTGTATAAAAAATGTCAATTACTGTACTGTAAATTATGCATAAAAATATATTATTTTGAATAAAATTAAATAATATAGTTAAAAAAAGTTTGTCTTCTATCATTTTTTTTCAAATTTGAAATTTTTTATTAGTCATATTTTATTTCCTTATATTTTTTTTGCACGAATTTTGAAGTAATTTTGCGTTGGTGCTTTGCTTTTATGTGATTTTTGAAAAATCACAGTCCATATCCCCCCTTTTTCAAGGTAAGTTACATCTATTTTTGTGGGCTCGTGTTTTCTGAGGAACTTATCTATCGCATAAAACGAGACTCAGGTGTATAGTCATTTTAAATTATTTTATATAAAAAAATAAAGCATTATAAGATTACATTTATAAGAAATAGGTTTTCTTGACTTATGTTCCTGTTATTTCTAAAGATTTTAACAATAAATTCAGATTTTCTCTACTTTTAAATAAATTGATAAATAGTATTAATGATAGAATAAATCAAAATGATAAACAATAAATTGTGTATTCAATTTTATATTAGAGTTCCAATTCTTTAGTTATTTACTACACTGAAACTAAGTTTGGCTATCCTTGTAGGCAACATATTGGTCAGTAAAAAAATAATAAAATCTCATTCTCAATTTAATTTTGATTTTTTGTTGTTGTTGTTGTTGTTCTTATATAAATTAAACTTACGTTGATACTTTGATGTATATTCTTATGGAATTTTTTGGGAGTGTGGGGAGCTGGTTGGTTGATGTAATAGATAATATCATCCATATACATAATACATGGGATGTATTACTGGGTGTTACTGATTTGCATAGATGCTATTTTCTGTTTTTGTTAAAAGTAATTTGATATAAAATATGAATAAAATCGATCTTAAAGATAATCTTTGGACAGTTGATTGTGTAAGGATAATGGCAGGTGAATTTCCATCACTGAAAAAATATACAAAATTTGCATGTGGACAAATAAAATCATGTAATCTTTTTGATTTCTTGAAAAACAAGCCATATGCAAATTAATATTACTAGTACAACCTTTCTTTTAAATTACCTGTAACAAAGCGCATAATTGGGATATTTATTCACTTATAAAAATAAATAAACAACTCACGAAAAAATTTAAATTCACAATCTACATCGCACTCGTAAACTTATAAAAGAGATATAGAAGATCTCTGTATTAAATGATCACAGTAAATCAATTACCCCTAATCACAAAATGCAAGGGATTAAATGTTATTCATACAGAAATTTGTGAAAATATTATTAGTAGTACATTTGTTCAATATGCGTTCATAAACTACTTTCTAGATATTGTGATTTATCAAAGATAATCAATTACTAGTGACAAATATCATGTTTTTATGTTAGAGACAACAATCAGAAGAACATCAAAATGTGATAACAACAATGTGATTTTTTAACTTCACAGAATATAATAAATGATTATCCGTTCACTTTAATCAGATTCTATGTAATCCTTTATGTTCTCAATAAATACTAATAACTCAAATGATAATTTTAACACAATTCTATACAATTAATTGAAATATATTTTTCTTAGCTGGCAATTGATGTAGAAATTTTATTCGTTCTCGTTATTGTATATGTGTGATAAAATATTTTTACTCATTTTGAATACCATCCATTTAGATAAATGTTTATCTATCTGTCTGTTTACCCATCTGAAAATGTTTATATAACTATTTAGCTAACCATCTAAATTTATTTTATCATCAACCAATAATTTCTCTACATATCCACTTAATTATATATAATATATAAAGAGCCTGGTAATAACTCTAAACAAACGTAGTTAATTATTTTTTAATGATAAATTCCACAAGAGAAAGTGCCTGAAACCTTTATCTATGATGGTCCCCATCCCCAGACTGGTTTTGAGCTATGTCTCTCTTCAGTGAGAAGCTGGGACATTGGATTCAAAATACTAATTATATATATATATATTATAATGGGATGGCCTATTTGACAGCCTTAGTTGAGGCACCAAATATAACGGAATGGCATTTAGTCATCACAGTTGATATACCAAATATAACATAATCGATTATATTTAATGCTTGGAAATCATTAACTTAATGCTTCACAGTTAGTTTCACCAAATATAACAAAATGGATTATATTTAAAATCTAAATTGGTCTTGTTAAATATAAGAGGATGATTAAATTCCCTAGAAAGAGGATATGCATTTCACTACAATCGGACTTTGGGTCTTCAGGTAGAATACTAGAAATTAATCAATGAAATACTAAGTCCATGATTATATCTATCTTTATTATGCTAGCTCAATAATCTTTAAATAAGTTTTAATATAATTTAGACTAGTTCATCCATCTTTCATCCATCTTTCAGTCACCATTATGCCACGATATTCAAACTCATGGAGAATTTGCAACTAGCTCTTTTCAGGGATAATTTCAAAACAAGTTATTATTTAATATGCCTTTATATAACCATTAATTATAATTGATATTCATTTGATATTTATAATACTAGCACATATATAATATAATTTAATAATGATTAGAGAAAGAGATCAAGTTAATAAATCAATATTTAATAAACAATAAAAAATATAATATAATAGATAATAAAATATTAATAAATAAATACAGATGAATTTTACCATTTTAAAAATATTAATAAATAATATTTTTATTTAATACCCTATGATAAAATTCAATGCTATAATAAACTTTCAAAAATTAAAGAAAATAGTTTAAATTAACAGATATATAAAAACAATATCTGGATTCAAATATTAATAATTTATGTAACTTATTAATTTATTTACCATTCTTATTTATATGTTTCATAATTACTAATATATAAGTACTATTTACAATTGCATAACTTATATATTATATGTATTTTTGATAAATAAAATACATTAAACGTTTACAATATTATGTAGTAAATACAATATAATCCTGTTTAAAATATCTATTAAATAATAACTATTCTTTATATCCTTCATCTAATTTAATGAATTATGTCAAGCTTTCAATTAATTATATTTAATATTAAATATAATTTTCCTATTAAGATATAATGATGTGATGCCAAATTTGAAATAAAGATAATAATAATAATAATAAACATATTAAAATAATATAAGCATTATTATAATATATAAATAAATAATAAAGATAACTTATTTTCTAGAGCTGAGAGTAGATATTGAAGTTTATAGTTCATCATCCTAATGAAAATCTTTTATGAAGTATATTATTAATCCATTGGTATAATGATGATTTTATTTATCCTTAATTGATAAACTGTTAATAATATCCAATGATTTGATTGATATGAAATAAAGTAAATATTCTTTGAATGTAGATGTTCTTATTCTCCATTTTTCTATTATCATTAGACGTTCTATATATCCAATATTTCAAAATATTTTAAAATAGCATGCAAGGTTGGTTTCGAATCCTTTATGATACAAAGCAGTTCTACTCAAAGCACATTGTTTTATCCTATATATATATAATTATCTTAAATTTATATATATCCAAAGAATAACGGAAGTGTTAAAACAACGTAGTTTCCAAAAAACTTAAACAGACGTTTCTTCTTTTCTTTTATATTGCTATTCCTTTAAGATTTAATAGAAAATTAAAATATTTTCTTTGCACACTTTTAATCCACAGATTATCTTAATTTGGAAAAGTTAATATTTAAATTCCAATCATTGAACAGTAGTATTGATAAAAGAAAAAGTTATTTAAAGAGAAATGATTTTCTTTTCTTCTCCTTAATAACAAGAGAACGAATGTTTGTTACAAGTTCATGCTTTATTCAAATATTAATTGTTCAATAGACATTAAGATTTAATAATAAAATATATATAAAATTATTCATTACTCAACTTCAAATCTGGCATTTTACTCAAAAGCTTAGGGTATGTATTATTTAAAACTCACATGTATATATAAATAGTTTATATATGTATACATAATAAAATAGTCAAATAAAAATTTATATTTATAAATAATTTCATAAGAGATAAAAGCATGTTAGATCAATAATAATAACTGGAACAAGTTACTATTATATTTCCCCTTCCCTTAGGAAATAAAAATTTTAATTTAAGTTAAAATTTTAAACACTTACAACTATTTTAGTATGTTCTTATAATTTAAATGCATTTATACTTAGATTTTATGAAGGGTTGAAGTTTTTTTTAACTGTTATATCGTTCCTTATACTTGGGCTATATTATTCTTTTGATAATGATCAAAAAAAATTAAGGACTTTGATGGTTAATATTTTTTTTTTTATAAAAAAAAATAAAATAAAAAAATAATGTGTTTCCTTCTTGGACAACACAAATATATTTACTAGCCTTATTCCTGCTTCTTTAAGACTTATGGATTTGAAAATGACTAAATAAATACTAGAGTATCCATTTATTAATATGAATTGACTCTATTGTTTTTACTTATTTCAAGGCATTAAAGAATACCCTCACCAAAGCTAATGTTCTTAACTATATATTTTTCTTTATATTGATCACTATTATTATTTTTATACAACCTTATGATTTACACTGCCCAATACTTATCTTGATATTCACCTTATTTCTTTATATAACATTATAAACAGCCAAAATAAGGTTTTAAAATTCATGAATTATACATACCATGAATCTCTCCTTCTTGGTTAATCCAAAATGCATTTGGACCTGCCTTTTTAACAATAGTATAAGGTCCTTCATATGTGTTGTAGAATTTGTGATATTTATTCTCTAATGGTTTACTGGGATGGAAAGTCTTTATCAACACTTTATCTCCAACTTTAAATTCATAAATACATTTTTTTATTCTGATTTCTATTACTTGCCATTTTAACAAGTTGTTTATGAGTTTGTAAAATGACATTTTTCTCCATCTATTTTGGGTTCATTAATAATTGGTTTATATTTTTTAAAATAATATAAGTATAATTTGATGAAAATGTAGTCAGATGGGTGAGAATATTTCTCCAAGACTAGTAAGTATTCTTCTTATACATACTTATATACATATACATCTATAATTGTATATCTATACTTTATAGATTTATAGATTATGTTGGCATTTTATTACCTTATCATATTAACCATTTGGTCTACTTCCTATTCTAGATTAAGTAACCAAAGATTAAATTTCATTAAACAAGTGTATACATGTTTAATTTAATTTTTCTATATCTAGTTCCTTCATCAATGTTTATGTCATCAAAATTTCTATATATTATTTTTTTAACAAACTATAATGGGTTCAATCATTACTCATTGTCTGTTTTCATTTTTAAATGGTCACAATCTTTGAAAGTCCTTCCATAATAGTGCTTATCTTCTTTAAGCACTCTAATTCATGTGTTTAATAAATGTAAATGGACCTTCATAAGTATTACATAACTTATGGAATGTATGACCTTTTTGAATTTCTGAAATATTCATTTGAGAAGTTAATAATCCATTCTCTTTATTAACTCTACAAGTATTTAAATTTAATTCTTCTAAACCAATATTAATAAAATAATTTTCAGTTTCATTCATTATATAATACTGAAAATTTAATCTATTATTAGAGATAATTATTTGTTGTGGATTATTTTTAATAAATTCTAAATGATTTAGACTAAGACTTTGTTCTTTACTATTATCATAGATATCTATATTAGTTTTGAGATAATTATCCTTTATCTCAAACAATACCTGATGTGAAAAAATAGATTTTGGGTTAAAGTAATTTATCTTATCAAGATCTTTAACAACAATTTCCAAATTATTCACTACTTCATTTTCTATTTTTTTATCATCTTGAGTCTTATATCTTAACTCTCTTTGTTGCATCTCCATGACTTGTGTGTTTTGGAAACTTTTTGCTTCATTCATTTCTACAATTCTTTCTGAATTTAATGGATTTAAATTAATCATTCCAAAAATGTTGTGCTGATTCTTTATATCTTTACTCTGTTGTGTAATATCAAAGTGGTTTTGATAATTTTCTTCTGTAGTAGTCAATTGAACTAATGATTAAGTTTGGGTATCATCATTACATTCAAAGTAAGTTTGAGGTTCTTCTTGTTGATTATTGACATTAATCTGGATTGTATCATTCATAATTGTTTAAATGGAATTTATTTGTGGAGTTGATATTGTCTCCTCTAAAATAAGAGTAATATGATGCTTTTCTGTTCCATCATTAGGAATTTGAGATATCCAACCAGTAGAAAATTCAGTGTCAAGTAAAGTTTCAGCAATAAAAGAATGTTCATTACTTTTATTGGATTCAAAAATAAAACCATGCAAATCTTTTTGTAAGATAATAGCTTGTTTTTGATTATCTGAATTACGAATAGTAATTCTATCATCCTTTTCATACACAAAAAACCAATTTCCAATGGCTAAACATGTTGAATCAGATGAAAATAAAATAGATTGACTAGGAGTATCAGGCTTAACTTGACTATTTGCATTATGTAATTCTTTTAAATATAGTTTCCTATCATTATTCTCACAAAAATCACCATTAGTAAACATGATAGCAGAATTCCCATCCAAAATAATTTCAATCCATCCATTACTATCTTTATATAACCTTAAAACTACATATTTACTCCAAATATACAAACAATTTTGAGTACAAACAATATACCAATCATGCCAATGATAAGGTTTACCAGGTAAAATTTCATTTCCATCTTCTATTGTAATTTTTTTATCTTCCCTTTTATTATCATACAGATCACTTTTGATTTCATTCGTAAAATTATTAAAATTACTGTCTATTTTTTTATTCAAATTATTCATACACATTTGTAACATTTGCATTATAGCTGTACTATTGCATTTAGTTTGTGTTTGTTGAGGGTATTCAATTATGGTTGTAGAACCCCCAGGTGCTTGTACTAATGATGATTGTTCTATAATATTAATATTATCACTTAGTTCACTTTGCAAATCATCT